>MU624590.1:0-45185 GCA_025349905.2 Blastocladiella britannica
GATTTCTCTTAGAGTTCAGCCACCACTCAAACAGCAACGAGGGTTCATCAGAAATAATTTTTTTCTTTCTTTTTTTGGAAAGAATGGCATCGCGGTACAGCGGGTCACGGCACTACTCGCGACGACCACCGGCTTCGTCGTCCACCTCATCTCTGCCGCCATTACCAGTAACTGCCGCCGAGGCCGAAGCAGCCATGATCCGCAAACACCACCGCTTTCTCTACCAAGACGACGACGAATCCGACAATAACCTATCCAAAACCTCAAAGAGCGGCACCACCGCCGCCGAGGACTGGGAGCGCCGCGTCGCGCGCGCGTACGACGCGGGCCTGTACAAGGAGTACGCGCTGTGCGATCTGTCGCGCTGGCGTGAAGGTAAAATCGCGTTACGGTGGCGGACGCGCGACGAGGTGATGCGGGGCGCCGGAGAAAAGACGTGCGCCAACGTCGCGGCGTGTGCGCGGACCGACGGGCTCGAGAGTTATGAGCTGCCGTTCCAGTACCGGTATCCATTTTTACCATTTGTTACTTGTGTATGTTTTCAACTGACTATAAAAACAATTGAGGGATCCGGACGGATCGGCGCAGCAGGCACTGGTCAAGGCCCGCGTATGTCGCAAGTGCGCTCGGAAGCTGGTGGCGGCGCGGGCTCCTCCAAAATCTTCCTCTCAACCAAACGAATGCCAAGCAAGAGTCGACGATCAACCACGACCATCACCCGAAGAAGCAGAGGCAAGCGCGGATCAGGAAAGAGAGCGCAAGCGCAGGAAGCGTCAATAAAAAGAAAACAAGTTACAATTACAATGAAAATGGAAGAGTGAAATCAGAGGTCCATGTCCCAGTCGTCCTCGTCGTCGTGGTCCACGCCGTACGCCAGCAGCGGGTCCGCGTCCAGCGTCGGGAACAGGAACTGCGGGTCGTTCCAGAACCCGGCGCCGGCCGACGCGTGCATGCCCGACAGCACCACCACCGTGTCGCCGACGTGCGACCACGCCTCCGGAACCGCATCTTCAGTGACCGGCACGTCCTCATCATTCGTTCCCGAAGTGGAAGCAGCAGCAGCGCCACGCAGCTCGGCCGCGACCGCGCGCAACGTCGACTCGTCGCCAAATGCCCCACCAGTTCCCTGCGCCAAGTTGACCTGCATGCCGACTTTCCCCGCGTCGGCGCGCGGCGCCGGCAGCTTCTTGAGGCACCCGGCCTTGGCCAAGTGTGCGGAAAGGTCGGCCATGGTGGACACGGTGGACTCGCACCCGGGCCGCGGGCACTGCGGCGCCAGCGCGCACTTGCGCAGGTAGTTGACGAGAATCAGCGTCTGGTACAGCGACAGATGCATGCGCTTGGTGACCTCGGGCAGCGAGAACCCGTGGGTGGAAGCCATGTGCGCCACACAGGCCTCGGCGCCTTCGGCGGCAACGTGGTCGCAGAACAGGCACGGGCAGTGGTCGCGCGAACCGCCACCGGTGGCGCCCTCGTCGTCCTCCCAGTCGGACCACCGGGTGTCCTCGTCGTCCTCATTGCCGCCCATCACCGACGTCAGGTGCGACGCCGACTGGAACGACAGACCGGCAGCGGGCACCGAGGTTCCCGTCAGCGCGTTCGAGTACACGGACCGGCGGTCGTTTTTCTCTTCGTCGTCCGAGTCAAAATATTTGTCGGCGACTGTCAGCGTCTCCCAGTTCTTGCCCGGCTCCAAGTAATTAATCACGTAGAACCGGTCGTACTCGTGGTTACGTGGCGAGATCCGGAAATGGCGCTTCTTGCGCATGTGCTTGCGCAGCACGGCCGACGACTTGAACGTGCGCTCGCAGTACAGGCACTGCAAGCGTGCCAGCTTCTCCGATAACAGGTCCAGGAAATGCGACACGTACACGAGGTTGTCGGGCAGGCCAATGTTGAACGAGTGCACCGCAAACATGTGGCGGAACAGCAGCGCACGGTCGCCACAAACCGTCTTGCAGAACAAGCACTTGCGCGCCGACTGCGCGTCCGACTGCCGCTCCTTGTCCTGGATCTTGAGCACTTCGACGAGCTTGGCCTTGTTGAGCGCCGCACGAACTGCACGGTCCCACTCGTCCGAGGTCTCGCCCAGCGTCAGCGCGACGGTGCGGTGGAGGGCCGCCGTCGGCGTGCCGGAAAGCTGCGCCGACAGCAGAGAGCTGGCTGCGGCCGGAGCAGGGGCGGCAGCCACAATGGGCGCGGAGGCAGCCACGGCCGCGTAACTGAGCGGCTTGGCCGGCGGAGCGGCGGCCTTGGCGGCAGCAGCAGCCGCTTGAGCAGCAGCGGCCGCTTGAGCCGCGTCGGCAGCAGTCTTGGCGTCAGCGGCGGCCGCATTGCGCTGGTTCGCCGCAAACGCCGCCAGCACCTCGAGCAAGCCCTTATCGGCGGCAATCCGGCGCGACCACTCGTCCAGGTATGCGGTCATGACGCCCGCCACCACGCCCACCGACGCGATTTTCACCCCGTGCGCCGACAACAGGTGGTCGAGCAGCGGGTGCACCGACGCGTACGGCGTCTGGTCGTCGCAGTCGGGGAGCGGGCAGAACACCAGGAACGGTTCGGGCAGAATGTACGTGTTGGACAGCTCGTAGGTGAGGGTCGAGACCGTCGACACCGAGTCGTCCGAGTTGTACCCATCGTTCTCCTGGTGTTGGGGGTGGCCGCCGCGGCGCGACGACGTCACGGACCCGGAGACGGACGGGCGGCGGCCACCACTGCTGGACCCGCGGAGGTGCGCGTGGGCATGCGCGTGCGCGTGTGGGTGGTGGTGCGGGTGGCTGTGCGACGCGTGCGAGTGCGACGACCGGAAACTGTGGGCCGAGTGCGCCGACGTGGACGAGACGGTGCGTTGGCGCGGGGTCGCGGCCGACCGCGGCGGGCCCATGGTGGGCTTGTCTGTGGTGGTGGTGGTCATTTTTCTGGGTAGCTTCGATGGGGGGTTTGTTTAGGCCGAAATCCGACGAATTCAATCGAAAATATTACAAGAAAAAACGCATGACCAGTTGCTTGCCTCTCGGAGCGTTCAGGAGTGTTCACCAAACTTCAACAAGAAGAAGTTCCCTCTCCTGACCGTTCATAACCACCGGGTATCTATCGATTTTTACTGCTGCATTCTCGTTACACAAAACGACCTTTCCTGGTGCAATGTTTTTTTTTCTTATTTCGAGTGTGTGTGTGTGTGCGTCTCGTGCACATATAACACACGATTTTGGTCGATTACCACCCCAGTGCATCCGCCTAAATCCGTTTTAACCTTTTTTACTGGTTGATTTCGTCCACTTTTCTTGAGCTTCGCCGTGTTTTTATCTGTTGAAAAAAAATACTGGAAAAAATGGGAGGAAAATGGCGGTGTGATGCTTGTTAGTGTGTAATGGACCACACACGCTCGAAAATAGAAAAAAAAACATTACACAAAAAAATGCCCACGTTCATTTTTTTGGGGAGGGTCTTCTTAACTGAGACTATCTTTTTTTTTGTGTACTCGCCGCTGACTCTACCCTTCTTTTATTTGAATCAGGCATTCTAATTATTTCCAACAATGGTTCGGTACTCTGCCACCCCCGTCAACGCCTCCAAGAGTACGCCTTTTTTTGATATTCATTGAACCTTGAAATGCTAATACTAAATAAAAAAAAAAATTTAAAGCCGCCAAGGCTCGCGGTGAGTACCTCCGTGTCTCGTTCAAGAACACGCGCGAGGTTGCCGCCACCATCTCCGGCATGCACCTCAAGCAGGCCGTGACGTTCCTGAACGACGTCAAGGACCACAAGCGCGCGGTGCCGTTCCGCCGCTTCAACGGTGGTGTTGGCCGGACCGCGCAGGCCAAGGAGTGGAACACGACCCAGGCCCGCTGGCCCGCCAAGTCGTGCGACTTCCTGCTCGACCTGCTCAAGAACGCCGAGGGCAACGCGGCCGCCAAGGAGCTTGATGGCGAGAAGCTGGTGATCAAGCACATTCAGGTGCAGCAGGCACCCAAGATGCGTCGCCGCACGTACCGCGCCCACGGCCGTATCAACCCCTTCCAGTCGCACCCCTGCCACATTGAGATGATTGTGGCCGAGGAGGGTACCCAGGAGGCGGCGCCCAAGACGCCCAAGGCGAAGAAGATCACCAAGAAGACCGCCATTATCAAGGCCAAGTCGGCGATCCGCGCTGGCCAGCTCTAAGCTTGCCTTTTTTTTTTTTTTCTTTGTTGGATTTTTTTATTTTTTTTATTGGGGGGGTGGGGAAAAGGAAAAGCAAGAACAACGAGAGAACAACGTAAAAACAACTACCACAATGCAGGCCCTTCGCCCAAGGTCTTTTGCAAGATCGCTTTATCGAGCGGCCGACCAAACTTCTCCATGACCCCCGTCAACCGGCCCATTTCCAGAAACCCGAGCTTGACATGCAACGCGATGCTCGCGGCCTGCGACGCCTCGATCCCGGCCACAATCACTTTATGTCCGATCCGTTTGGCTTCCAGGACCAGCGCCATCCCCAGGACCTTGCCGATCCCGCGCCGCTGGTGGTCCGGGTGCACGTAGATCGAGTTCTCGACCGTCTTGGCGTACCCGCCGCGCGAGCTATAGGGCGACAGCGATGCCCAACCTACTACTTCTCCCATGGACGAAGTTGCAATGATCACCGGATACTGGTCGGGTGGGTGGGTCGCTAGCCAGGCGCGACGGGACTCTAGGGAGTCGGGGATCAGCTGCGCGGTGCATGTGGACGTGGCCACGTAGTAGTTGTAGATGTCGTTGATGGCGGCCGCGTCGGTGTCGGTCGCGAACCGGAGCGCGATGCTGGGAGTGAAGGTCATATTTTTGTGGTTGGAGTCTCGAGAGAGGAAGGGACACAATGAAAGAGATTATACCCGGTGGGAATAGCTGACTCAACTTGGTGCAATTGGTCCATGTGCGGGTTGTTGCGGCAGTTGGCAGTGCGGTGGCAGGAGGGACTTGATGCGGAGATGCGCTTGATGCGTTTCGTCTGCGTTAACCCTCAGCCTCGTTTGAGTCATTTGAATGACTGGACAAAAATCCACGTACCTGGGAATCTTGGTACACAGCAAGCGTTCCCACTTAGATTCCAACAAAAGAAGCCGGATTAAAATCGAGTAAGATGCTCTATTGAGAAATGGACCAATTCAGACAATGACCAGCCCGCGCGTCGACGGCGTCCGCCGCATCCGCACCTCATACATCGCCCTTGTCCACACCACCTTCGCCACCGATCGGACCGCAAACCACAGCAATGCCAACACCCCAACCCACACCACTGCAAACGGTCCCGCGGCGTAATCCACGTCCACGTACTCGGCATGGCACCATTCCCCGCCGACAAACGAGTACATGCCGCGTGTGTCCGAGTACAGGAAGGACGTGGCGACCGATGCCAGCGCCAGCATCGGGGACATGAACGAGTAAATCAGGCGTGGGCGGGGGATCACCGTGGGCACGGGGAAGACAGAGCCTTCGGGGAAAAGGACGGGCGTGGCGTTGCGTGCGCGCAGGGCGTCAAGGACGTGCGTGTAGTTGAGCCCGGCAAGGGAGACGTTGTTGACAGTGGTCCGTTGCGTTGTGGGTGAAGAAGAAGGAACGGCGCGGCCGCCAGTCACGTCCACGGCGTTCCACACGTACCACGGCCCGGGCGTGTGCGTATCCGACGACCCCGAAAACAGAAGCGGTTTCGACGACGCGTTGCTGGCCCGCCTTCCCGCCTCAAACGCCTGCGTAGGCGTGTCCACGCGGTACCCGTTGACCAGCTCGAACCCGTCGATGCCCCACTCCACCAACTGCTGCCGCGTCGGGTGACGCTGCATCCGCGGCGCATTGTACCCGGGCTGCTGCTCGAGGGACCACGGCAAGTGATTGGCAAGCACGATTCCGCCCATACCGTGCACTTTGGCAATCACCGCCTTCAAGTCGTCGTCCGACGGCCACGAAGTCTCGGGCGCAACGGTTTCCGTGATCCCAAGCAACGACAAGTGAATCCGGCAGCATGTGTACTCCACCCCCGGAATCACCAAGATGCGGCCGGCCAGAACCGGGTCGGTTCGGGCCAAGTCCAGTGCGTCTAAGCCGCCTTGTACCGTGTTGTGGTCGGTCACGGCAATCGCGTCCAAGCCATTGGCCATGGCGTACCGCAGCAGGTCGCGGACCGACATTTGGCCGTCGGACTGGGTCGAGTGCGAGTGTAGGTCGGCCAGCAAGATGGTGCGGTTGGGCGTGGATGCGATGGGGAACGTTGGGTCGAGGAAGGGGACGAGGCCCAGCGACGACGCGTTCAGCTGGAACGGCAAGTCCAAGGCCGTGGTTGAGTACGGGTCGGGTGAGAGCTTGTACAGGCACACGATGGCCACGGCCAGGACGAGCGCCGTCATGAATAGCGCGCGAATGCACCCGCACCCGGTCGACCACGCTACCAGCGCCGCTTTAGCAGAGCGAGTAGGTATTTGAGGTGAAGAAGGGGGCAATGGAGGGACCAGGGCTGAGGTCGACCCGGAAGGCGGTGGAGCCGAGAACGACGACGACGAGTTTGACCGCGGGTCGCGCTTCATGGCAAATGTGTCCGCCGGGGCCGCCGGGGCCGCCGACGAAGATGTGGTGGTGGTCGAAATGGCAGTCCCACGTCGCCGCGGGGGGTTGGCCGATATCGACGAGCGCACGGACGCTCTGGGCGAGTCCGGGGTTGGGTCTGTCATGACCACCAGGCCCGGCGCATTCGGGACCACCAAGATGCTGGTTGGTCGCGCGAGGTGTTCTTCAGTCATTTAGATTTTGGCGAAATGCGAAGAGATGTGGCGTTCCATATTCAATCCACCGCTACGGCATGCCAGCGAGTACCTGCTGCTGCACCTGCGCCCGGGCCTGCGCGTACTGCGGGTCGCGCTGGGCCACCACCAGCTCCACCAGCTCCATCTCCATGCGCCGTGCCGCCGGTCCCGTCAGATCGCGCGACCCACTTCCACCACTACGAAGGGGAGCCCATGCAGTGTTGAACGACGACCGCACGTGCGAGTGCGTGGCCGCCACCACCTGCGCCAGATCGTGCAGCGCCGCCGCCAGCTGCGCATCCGAGAGCGGGGGGTCGGAATTCGTCGTCAGGACGGGACCTAGCTGGTTGAGGGCCAAGAAGAGAGCTGGGAACACGGCATGCGCTGCGGCCGCCACGTCGGCAGGCGTCCACCACAGCCGCGCCGCGAGCGTGTCCACCAGCATGGGCGGAAGTCGGTCGGTCGCGATCGCTACATCCAGGGTGCCGATGGCCAGGATCCCAACGAATCGCCTTTTTTTTTATATAGGACGTCAGTACCAGTACTTGTGAAAACTGGAATGAGCATTCGTATACCAATAGGTCCCAAACGACACGCCCTGGAACAGCGCCATCAACCCAATCACCGCGACCCACCCGAGGTACCGCGGCATCACCACGTGCACCAGGTACAGGTGTAGCACCTGGGCGTACCGCGCGCACTCACTGCGCAGCCCATTACTCCCTTCTGTTGCTGCACCATCATCTTCTCCGCCACGACGATCAGAAGAAGCAATGCAAAACGCAGCCATACCTGCGCCCAACCGATCGTACACGACCCGGGCAGCCGGACGTTCCAGAACAGCGCGAGCGTCACGAGCACTGGCAAATGCGTGTGCGGCATCAGGACTCGCGTTCTTGTCCGGGTGCAGCGCCAGTGCCAATGCCCGGGACTGGCTACGCACGGAGGCCGCAAAGGCCGCATCGGGCGGTGGTGGCATGGCCAATGCCCGTGGAAGCGGGACAGGGGGTGCCACGCGCAGTTGCGTGTAGTGGTTGGGCGGTAACGAGGCCAGCGAGTCGGCCAGCGAGTAGACCAGGTACGCGACGATCACCACTGCGTACGCGCGCTTCCAGTGCGTGGCGTACTGTGGGGATCCTGGTGCTACATTTGATGATGAAGCTGTCGCGGAGTACCACGCTTTTAAAAGCTGTGTCGCGGCCAAGGGCGGTAAGTAGAACCACAAGCCGAGCTGCACGAACGGTGCGAGGTCGCCAATGAGTGCGTGGGACATTTTTTTGATGAGGGGATGGAAAGAGGCCGCGCTTCAAAGTGGTAACGCTTCCACGTGCCCCTTTGTCACGTGGCAATTTTATTTTGCGCATTCACTTTCATGGCACAACGCATAGTAGGCGCTCCCTCTTCCCCGTTACGGCTTCTGTCTCACCCACTAGCCCGCTTTCTTCTTATCCAATATGGTGCGCTCTCTACGCTGCTGATTTGCCTCTGGTCCAAACCACGCCGCGGTCTTGTCTCGCTGGCTCTTGAATTGAAAACAAGAAGGCTAACCATTCTTTTTCCATTTTTTTTCCTCTTTTCCTCCTTTTGTTGTTCTTGCTGCTGTCATGAAAAATCACAACAAAACCAACCTCTTGTGCCCATGACCCCCGGAACGTCTTTGACTTCCCGGTGTGCTCTTGATAATAATCGATTTTTTTTTCTGATGCCATTGGTTCTGTATTTGTGATGTGTCTTTGTGTGGGGTGTGCTCTCTTCTCTTTTGGTATTGGATGTCCTTGATTTGCTGTAAACGCAAAAATAGGCTCCCAAGACTAAGAAGGTTGCTGCCGCCCCCAAGTCGGCTGCCGCCAAGGCTCCCGTCACCAAGGACACTCGCTTTGAGAAGTCCGTTCGCAACTTTGGCATTGGTACTTAATTGATCTTAAATTTATTCAGTGAGCACCTTGTCATTATATACTTGATTGTATATTTTTTTTGACAAGTAGGCGCAATTGTGTTGGTCTTTTCGTTGTTTTTCTCTCGGTAGCGCTGAACATTTCTTCAAACTATGTGCAGGTAACGCCATCCAGCCCAAGCGCGACCTGACCCGCTTTGTCAAGTGGCCCAAGTACGTGCGCCTCCAGCGCCAGCGTGCCATCCTCAACCGCCGTCTGAAGGTTCCCCCGGCGCTTAACCAGTTCACCCGCGTGGTGGACAAGAACGTGGCCTCGCAGCTGTTCCGTTTCCTCAACAAGATCCGCCCCGAGACCAAGCAGCAGAAGAAGGCGCGTCTTACTGCCGCTGCTGAGGCCAAGGCCGCCGGCAAGACCGTGGACGCTGGCAAGAAGCCGATTGTGGTCAAGTACGGTATCAACCACGTGACCGCGCTCGTCGAGGCCAAGAAGGCCAAGCTGGTGGTGATTGCCCACGATGTCGACCCCATTGAGCTGGTGGTGTTCCTCCCCGCTCTGTGCCGCAAGATGGGCGTGCCGTACGTGATTGTCAAGGGCAAGGCCCGTCTCGGGACCGTGGTGCACAAGAAGACCGCCACCGCGCTCGCCGTCGTCGACACCAAGCCCGAGGACAAGAACGAGTTTGCCGCGCTGGTCACCGTTGCCCAGGCTAACTACAACAACAAGTCGGACGAGATCCGTCGTGTCTGGGGTGGAGGTATCATGGGCAAGAAGTCCAACGACAAGACCATCAAGATCGAGAAGGCCCGCGCCAAGGAGGTGTCCACCGCTCACCTTGCGTAAATTTTCTCTTGTGTCTCTTTTTCAAGAAATGCACTGTGATTTCCTTCTATATTTTGAAAAGTTCTGCCAGGTTTTAATGCAATGCACAGCCACGCAGGTCCCCAGCGCCAGGATGCAGGTTCCTTTTCTGGAAGCGCACGCAAAGAAAAATAGAATAGAATAATAATGATACGCCGCACCCACTCGCCGTTACGCTCGCCCACGCATGCCACCACGCTCCTATCTGCCTCAGCAGCAACCGCAGCAGCAACGTTACCAAGACCCGCATCACCCATGCTGTCGGTGCACGAGCCGCACCGGCCCGGGTCGCCCGCACCGTCGTCGCGGCTGACCCTGGTCTTGACGGACGCCGTTGGATTTCACCATGGGACGTCGCCATCGATCTCGTCGCCCGGTCTGTCGGTGCGCCGCGAGGACGACGCGTTCACTGTTCCTTCATCCCCCGCGGCTGCACGCACGTCGTTCCGGCGGCGAGGGACGGGACACTCGACATTGGTTTCAGCGCCCGTGGCAGCGGCAGCAGAAGCGATTCCGATGGAGTCCATGCACAGCAGTAAACGACCAGTCTCTCCGGCGGCCGTCGCGCCCATGCCTGCTACACTCGACCCGTCGTTGCCGTCGTCGACGGAATTGGATCTACCGCCGCCACCACCGGCAAGGCCACATACGCCGTGGCCAACCACGGCACGCGCCGTCGTGGTTCGTGGAGTCCTCGGGTACGTCAGAGCGGTATTGGTGGTCGGGTTGGTCGTGGGCGTGGCGTACTTGGCGACCGCTCTGGTTGACGGTGGCGATCCGCCGGATCCGCTCGTCAATGCCGGTGGTACCGCGATCGACGTGCGGTCCCAACCGGGCGGCGTGATCCTCGGCGGCAATCCACTACCAGGATGGCCATCGTCGTCCAAATCCGTGCTGGTGGCCGACTTGCACGCGCACACGTCGTCGTCGAGCGACTCACGGGTCTCGACACGCACACTGCTTCGTGTCGCCGTGGCCGCGGGACTCGACGTCCTGGCCGTGACCGACCACAACACCATGGACGGTGCACGTGCGGTCGTGACGATGGCGGCCACCGATCCCGAGTTCCAGCAAAAACATATCGTGGTGATTCCGGGCGTCGAGTATTCGACGTGCCGCGTGCACTTGACGGTCTTGGCGGCCGACTTCGACGCCCTAACAACGGCCATGTCAGGGGTAGGAACGCCGAACGCGTGGCCGTCGGATCCCGAGATCGCGGCCACGGTGCGTCGCGCGCGCGACGCGGGCGCCGTGGTGATTGCCGCCCACGTGCCTGCAACCGTCCGCAGCGCTTCTGGGTCGCGTCGGAAATTGGTTCCGACGAGGCAGCAGTTGGTGGAGTGGGACGTGGACGGGTTCGAGGTAGCATCCAGCGGTGGGCGCGACTACGACTTCGTGGCGGCGGCCATGAACTCGACCACCGGGACGACGACGCCGCCGCCGTTGTTGATGGTGGCGGGGTCGGATACACACGCAGTGCCCGAGACGTGGTCGGCGTGGACTCTGATTGACGTCGGTGGTCCAGAGGGATCACCACCACCGGCGGCACCGCCAGTGGTCACGGCCGCGACGGTGATCAAGGCGCTCCGTGCGCGCCGCGCGGCCACGCTGTACGTCCCCGACTCGGTCCCCATGAACCTCGGTCCTTCTTCACGCCAAGGTGGAGGATTCCTGGCGACAGCTACGGCGCCACTGGCGATGATCGCCACCGCTCTCTCGGCCGCACTGGCTCCGACAACCAACTCTCCGCCGCCACCATGGACGGTGCATGGCCAGGACTGCCGCTTGGACAACGAAAAGACATCTGAGCCCGCAGCATGGGGGTTCGTGGCATGGGCCGCCGCGTGGATCGCGGTTGTAGCGGCGATATGGGCATTCGCGCGGTGGACCGCCCGGCAAGTCGCCAAACGGTGGGAGTACTGGCGGTTTGCTGGCCGCCGAGGCCGGTGGCAGAAGGACGCAGTCGTGGTGGTAGCCGTGTAAAAAAAAAAAAAGGATTGATTTCGGCATTTCTTGCTTCTCATATTTACCAATGACTGCCGCCCGCTTGGCCACCCGGGGACGCCGGGGACCGAGACCATTGGTACTGCTGCTGCTGTTGTTGGAGCTGCTGCAGATGGAACTCGGTCGGCGGTATCAACGATGACAAGGACAACGGGTTCTGCGACGCTGGCGTGCCACCAACCCCTCCCCACGGCTCTACGAACGGAGAGACCGGGAACGAGGGCGACGGCACCGCCCACGCACCACCGACACTAGCACCAGCAGCCGCGGCACCAAACGACGTGGGAGACGCGTGATGTTGCTGTGGGTGCTGCAGGAACGGCGATTGCTGCTGCTGGTAGGTGTGCTGTTGGTGGTGGAGGCCCGGCGGGGGGAACGCTGGCGAGTACGCTCCCATCTGCAGCGGTGGCGGCGGCGGTGACGACGGCATGGCTGGAGCGACCGGTGGCGACCGATGTTGCATCCGTTGCTGGTATGGCTGCTGCTGGGAAAGGTACGGAGGATCGGCCAGGCGATGGAGCGACGCGGCTACCATGAACGCCGTCGAGGGAGACGAAGGCTGCGACGACGACGACGACATGGGCGGCGGCGGGGACGACAGGTACCCGAACGCGTCGCCACCGCCCACAACGGGGACTGGGACTGGGACCGGTGGAGGCGATGAGACCGCCGCAAACAAGCCGTCGTACATTGACGACGGCAACCCTGCCAGATGCTGCTGCAGCTGCTGCATCAGAGGCGACCGCGGCGACCCCGGCGACGTGCTACTACTACCCATACCGAGACCAAGCGGGGTCGGCGGCGGCGGCGACCCGCGGTACACTTCGGACCCGGCATTGAGTTCCGCCAGCAATGACGGCCGTTTAGCAAACCCGGGAGGACGCGGCGACGTGGCGGCCGACGACGCAGCGGTGCCTGATGCCGACAATGAGAACGCCGTCAGGGCCGCAGTACCGGGCGAGCTCGGGGTGGTGGTGGATGCCATGAACGGCCCGAGCGGAGACATTGCCGTTGACGACGACGCCGATGCCGACACGCGCTT
The DNA here is from genome assembly GCA_025349905.2 of Blastocladiella britannica. Lineage (NCBI taxonomy): Eukaryota > Fungi > Blastocladiomycota > Blastocladiomycetes > Blastocladiales > Blastocladiaceae > Blastocladiella > Blastocladiella britannica. The sequence goes on from MU624590.1 coordinate 12,557, forward strand.
TCCAGCTTCTTCTTCGGCCGCGGCCTCTTGCGCTAGCGCCTGCAATACCTCGTTCATGTCCGCGGCCAGATCGAGGCCGTCATCCAGTTCGTTGTCCTCTTGCATGCCGTGATAGAGCGCATCGCGAGCATAGTCAACTTCCCCTGTTTCCAATTGGAGGTGGTGCATTTCGAGCGCCGACGACGGCGAGATCAGCTGGCGGTCAGTCGCGGTCGCCGACATCCACGCGGTCCACGGATCCCCACCGCCGGTACCGGGGCTCGGCACCGACGGCGGCTCCGGCAACGCCGCATGGAACGGCGACGGCGGTCCCGCCACGAGCGGTGGGGTCCCAATGGCGGATGGGAACTCGAGCGGCTCGAATCGCGAGTCGTCGGCGTCCAGGAAATCGACACTGCTATCACCACCAGATGTCTGCTGAATTGCGATAGGAACACCAACAAAGCCCACCGCTTGGTCGTCATGATCGTCGTGCATGGGCCGCGACCATTCCTGAATCGCACCGTGCGCGGCCTGCCACGTCGCCACCCGGCGCCCAACTTCCACCACCTCCGGCGCGACCGACCGGGCGGCTACACGCGCGTTGGCCAGCTGCGTGACGGCCGCAATTCCGCGGAACCCGAACTGCGTCTTCAAGTCAGGTGCCGACTTGGCGGACTGTGCTCGGGTGGACGGCCAGTCCATGGGCGGCAAGAACGCCAGCACTTTGGTCAAGTGGGCCTCGAGCGGCCGCAAGCCGACCACCAGCTCGAGGTCGTCGGGTAAGGTGACGGGTGGGAGGACTGCCATCACGGCCGCGGCCGCGTCGCCCGTGGCAGCGCCGAGCATGCTGGTGACTGCTGGGTCGTGCGCGAGCGTGTCCATGAGATTGGCCACCAGGCCCGAGAGAAGGGCAATGACCAAGGGGGCCGCTGACGAGGACGATAATGTCGAGGACGTGTCCATGTCGTCTTCAGGACCACCACTACCAACCGTGCCGGAAGGAGATACGGAAGCCATCAAGTGAGAGCGCGCGGCGGGCGTCGACAGCCATAGCAGTGCCAGGCGTAAGGCAGGCAACACGCGGCCGAGTTTCTGGTGCTGCACGTGCGCGGCCGAGTATGCAGACAGCGCCTTGGCGGCCAGACGCGAGGTCAGGGACAGCAGAAACACCGCCCCCTTCCGCTGGGCACTCGTTGCCAAGTCGTCGGGATCGTCGGGCGGGACCTGCGACAGCGGGCGGAACAATTCTCGTGGCCGGTGCGTCTCAGCTGATGGGCGATTTGCCGTCTCTGGCAGAGCATCCGCCGCCGCTTTTGTCGATGATGTAGCCAGCGGACCAATTGAGGCGTGGCCCAAGAGACACACGACCAGCCGCACCAGGTCCATCGCGTCCAAGTCGTCCACGACAATGGCCGCCCACGCCGTCGTTCCACCTTCGGACACCGCATCTCCCTCTCCACCATCGTGGATCGCCACCATCATATCGGCAGCCAGCGGCGTGTCGAGATACGCAGCAGCCACCACGCTCATCGCCGCCTCTTTAGCGCGGTCGTAGTCGGCGCTGCGGCGACGAGAACAACGAGCCAGCCCCTGTTGCATCGCGAGCGCCAAGTTCTCCTTGGCGGTCTCAAACGGCCGGCCCGCCAGCAACGCGCGCACGTACTCGGAAACGGCCTCCAAGTCGCGGTGCTGGTACGTCGCCACGATCGCGCGCTGGTTGTGCGGGTTGCCGTGGTCGGGGACAATGCGCAGCGCGCGCGTGTAGCAGTCGTTGGCCACAGCGTGCGGCTGAAGTACAGTATCGCTGGCGCCATAGGTGCTGGGCACCACGGGCGCGGGAAGCAGCTGGTCGCGGTACCGCGCAAGATCACCCAGGTAAATCAGTGCTCGGAACGTGACTAGGGCCGCGGCTTCGGCGGGTTCGGTGCGCCCTACCCCCGCCGCCGGAACGCTCTCGGCATCCCCACTACTACCACTCGTGGTGCCAATGACTGGCGGCGCCGATAACTTTGGCAACCGCGGCGCGCCACCACCAAGCGCCGCGACCCCAACCGGATCCACCACCGACGCCGGTAATCCGTGCTTGCGTGCCAGCTGAGAAATCAGCCGATGGTAGAGACCCGTCATTTGCAGCACGAACCCGCTAAACTGCGACTCGAGCAACGCGCGCTCGCTGTTCAAGTTTGCGGTAGTGGCCTGGGCGGCAATATTGCTACTCTCACCGGACCGGCCACTGTCCAGCGCTGCCTTGAGGGTCCGCATACGGCGGCGGTAGTCCTCGATCACGCGGTACACAATGTGTTTCCAGAGGGCCTCGAGCTCGCGGTTCAGAGCCGTGGTCGGGGACGTGAGGATCGCTAGCTCGTAGGCCATGGTGAGTCTATGTGTGTTTTTTTGTCGTCAGTACCTTGACGTCTTTTTCTCAGCGAATGAAAAGAAAGCGTGGGTACTTGAGTCGCAGCGCAGCGATCCGCGGATCAAACAGGTCGTGGTCCTTGGACGCGCGCCGGTACAGCAATTCGAGCTCTGCCAGAGGTCTAGTCAAGTATAATGGAATAAGTATTTCCAGTATCGAAATGAGTGAATGGAATAGATACGCTACAGAGACGGGTTCTTGGCGGCACTGGCCAATGCGGCATCGGCACTGCTGCTCTGTCGCGCACTGCTCGCATCCGTGAGCGACTGGCGGAGGTGATGCGGAGCTGCTGCCATCGATCGCAGGGCTGATGCTGTCGACGATGGCGAGGGACCACCACCGCCCGCAGCCAATCCCGGAATGCGGCCACCGCCTACAGTGCCAGAGGCAGGCACGGCAGTTGTGACGGGGAGTGGCGATGACCGGCGGGCCGGGCCAACTCCTCCGCGCGATCCTCGTCCACCGCGGCCGCCGCGTCCGACACCGCTTTGTGATGCAGATGCTCCAGCTGCTGGGGACATGCGCCCGGGACCAGCGTTACTGCCGCTGGCAGTGCTGGTACTGCTACCAGGACTGCGACTCAGTACAGGCGGCGGGGTCGGCGACGGCGAAGGAGACGGCGAGGAGGAGGACGCGGGGCCGTTCCGTCGGGCAGCACCAGCAACAGCAGTACCAGCGTATTTTGTCGGGCCGCCCTGATTGCCGCCACTGCCACTGCTAGGGCTCGTGCTCCCACCGGTGCTGCCGCTCGTGGTGGTGGTTGCCAGGGGCATGGGAACGGCATATCCGCCGCCGCCGCCGCCACGGCGCGATCGCTTCGAACGGGCCGGTTTGCCGGCCACGGGTGTCACGGACGAACTCGGGTCGGCGGGTTGCTGCTGCATGGCCAGGGCCGGGCCGGTCGCAGGCGCTTGCGGGGGCATTTTTAGCTCGTTTCCAGAAAATTATTGGGAATGAAATGCGGCCAAGCAAGAAATATTATCACCAGGCAGGCCAAGGTATTCCACGGGGCTCCGGATCCGGTATATGGTCGTATTTCACGAATCCTGCGGTATGTGCTTTGCGTATGTGTGCGTATGTGTGCGCCAAGAAATGGAGCAATATCGTTTTGCCTAAAGGAGAAAGAAAAAAAAATTACATTGCCAGACCCATCACAACCACCACAAGAAGAGCGATCCACGCGCTGTTGGCAGCAGCGACCACGCCATTGTTGGCCGCCGGCTTGCCGTTGTTGTTCTTGTCGGACGCACCTCCGTTCCCGCCCGAGACCGCCGACCCAGCTCCCCCCGCGTTCCCAGCATCGCCCATCGGATTCGTAGTCGGGTCCGTGACGGTCCCCGACGGACCCGCAGGCGTCGCAGGGTTACCGCCATTCGCCGCCATGTCCTCGACCAAGTGCTCGGGCGTGGTGGCCAGCGACAGAGCCATTGCCGCCGCCGGCATCGGCTTGAGCGCTTTGCCTGTGACGCCAGCGGCAGGGGCATTGCCGGTAGTCAGACCAGCAGGCGCGGGCGACGTCGGTGGGAGCGGGGTTACGGGCAGCTGGGCGGGCGGGCCCTTGTAGTTGCGGGCCTGCAGACCGGGCGCCAAGTACGGGATGGCGACGGACTTGTACGGGTCGGCCTCACCAATGCACTCGTTCACCGTCACGAACTGGAGGTTCTTTTCGCGGAAGAACTTGACTACCTGGCCGACGGCTTCGGCGGACTGGTATTCATAACGGCGTTAATTTGGCACGGCCAGACGAAGCAATGCAAAGGGGGAAAACGTACAAAGCCAATGACGTCATGCTGCAAGTGAATCCACGACCCCTCCGTGGTGGCTTTCGCAAACTCGGCCTTGAGCAGATCCATCACGTTCGCGGGTTTGGACCCAGCCGGCAGCATGTAGTCCTTGGAGTCGACGTTGATGTTGACGACGCGGTACCCCGAGGTATCGAGCCACGCCATGGCCTTGGACGTCCACTCAAAGTACGGCGGGCGGAACAGCCGCGGCCGCTTGCCAATGGTCTTTTCAATCATCATGTCGGTGAAGATCATTTCTACCCGCAGCGCGTTGAGGGACATGAACCCTTTTGCGGTGGATTTTTTGAACCCGGTCAGGTCGTTCTGCGACGTCAGCAGGCTGCGGTGTTGCCAGGTGTGGGATCCAATGACGTGTCCGGCTGTTGCATTCATGCGTTGTGAGTACTGGTACAATGAGTGTAAGGATAAAAACGACATACAATCGAACGCAAACTTGGTGACAGCGGCCTGCTCGGGCTTGAGCAGCTGCATGCCCATGGTGAAGAAGGTAGCCTTGATCTTTTCCTTGTTGAGCAGTTCGATAATGGACCTTGTGAACTGTGGGAAATGATGTGCATAAAAACGTTGTCCCATTGCCCAGTTTGATGAGTGACTGCAATGCCATGGCATACTGACACTATAAAAATGACAATACCTGAGAAGGCCCATCGTCAAACGACAGCGCGACCACGCCCGGCCGCGTGCACTTTGTCACGGGCGCCTTTTGCGAACACGTCCCGCAGTCGGCGGGGCACGATGCGCACGTTTCCAGCCGCGATGTATCGCACACGCCGTCTCCGCATACCCCCGGACCGGGACCAAACACTGTCTTGAGCTGCGCATTGGCCTTGGCCACCAGGTCGGCGGGCGCTTGCGGGCATGGGTCCAGAATGCACCAGACGGCGCTGCCGGGTAAGTCGGCGGCGGCGGCTGTCGGTGCCAGCAGTGCAATGGCGAGTAGCGCAACCAGTACCAGTAGTAACGATCCTTTGGAACGAACGAGCGGCATTATGGCCATGTGGGCGGCGTTTTGGGTGGAACCAGTTCCAAGGGGCGTTGTTTCTCGTTTTGATTTTTCTGGGAGGGACGGCGGTGGGTGCCCAGAAGGCAGAAAATGCAGTCAAGAATATTGCCCGGGGCAGAGCTGGTACTAGAATCTATGAGGAGCTCGTCGCCAACGATGAATGAAGAAGGGAAAAACTCGATTCTTAAAACTTTCAAAATCCAGGACCACGTGTGAGCGCCTCTCATGCAAGCACACAGTTCGCCAATTTTAGCCTGCCGCAATGGCGTTGTAATTAAATATTAAAGGCAAGCATGCCCAAGAACAGGACCCAGGAGCTGCTGCCAAATGCCGCCGTGGCGGCTGCGTTTTTGGCGGTCGGGTCGGCCTTGGCGTCGCCCCCGGCTGCAGAGGGGTTCGATCCCAGCGCATTTCCTCCCGTGGCAGCTGCATTGTTGCTGTTCCCGGCGGTGGAACCGGTGGGCACGGACCCTGCCGCCCCTGCCGTCGTGGTCGAGTTGGCGGCCGCGGTAGTGGTAGTGGATGCCGGTGGCGTGCCCTTGAACACTTTCGACTGCAGCGCATCGTTCAGGAACGGGATGGATCCTATTTTCAGTTTGACTGAGTACTTGTGCGTGAAGGGATAACAAATATTTTGTGCATACCACGCGAGCGATACGGGCGCTGGCCGAGGCACTCGTCCACGGTCACGAACCGGAGCCCTTGGGCGCGGTAGAACGCAATAATGGACGACACGGCGTTCACCGACTGTTGTTTTTTTAATGGGTGAGTTCATCGAACCAGGCGATATGAAAAATAGGCAACGCACATAGCTGTACAGTTCGTGCTGCAACAGAATCCAGCTCCCGGCTTTGCCGGCAGCGGTATGCGCGGCCTTCACCTGGCTCAGGACCGTCTCCGGGGTCGCAATCGCCGGCTTGTCGCGCAGCCGCCAGTCGTTGCTGTCCTCGTTGATGTTCACGGCCACGTACCCGGACGTCTCGAGCCACGCGAGCGACTGCGGCGTGGTTTCCAGGTACGGCGGGCGGAGCAGCCGCGGGCGCACGCCAATCGCCGCCTCAATCGCCAGATCCGCAAGTACCATCTCGGCCCGCAGCGCTTCCATCGGAAGCGGGCCAATTCCGCGAGGGATTTTGGGCGCGGTCGGGTCCATGATCGGGTCAAATTGCGAGGTGGCAAGGGACCGGTGCGTGAATGTGTGCGATCCGATGGTGTGTCCCGCTATTGTTTTTTTTTTTATTAATGTAATGCCAAATGATTTTTATGGAAAATATGGACCAGAATACGCATAACGTGTGGCCGCAGCGATGGTCGGGTCAAGCAGTTTCTTGCCAATGACAAAGAACGTGGCTTTGACGTTTTCTTTGCGGAGAAGGTCCACCAGGGAGCGTGTCAACTGCATTTTAATTTGTCTCAGTCAAAACTGGGGGCTGGCTGTTGCGCCACCCACCTTGTCGCAGCAGGAACAACGAACGAAAGGGAACGGACCTGCGAGCTCCCATCGTCAAACGACAATGCAACCACCCCGGGCCTGGTGCACTGTGACGCCGCAAACGACGTCCGGCACGTCCCACAGTCACTTGGGCACGTCCGACACGTTTCGAGCCGCGATGTGTCACACACGCCGTCGCCGCAGGTGCCTGAAGCGCCGGGGCCAAAGTACTTGATGGCGTCGGCGTTGGCTTGCGCGACCAGGTTGGGTGGGACCACGGGGCACGTCGATAGCGCGCACCAGACTGACGGTGCCGGCAAGTCTGCCGCCGCCAGTGCGACCGTCGACAAGTACAGGACAAGGACAAGTACGATGCTCGTCGTGCGCATGTATATTACGGTCTATTTTATATCTTTCTATGACTAACAACGAGCAAAAGGGAAGCGTGGAGTTCAATTGTTTGCTTGCATTTTCGGTTACACGAGGGCAAGTACACTTGCAACAGCGATCAAACGGAAAAGCGGCAGCATTTGCTGGCTCTTGTCTGCCCGAGACTTGGATGCTGGTGAAGGTGATGGCAAAGGTGGTGGTGGGTCGGACGCCTGCGCCGACGATGATCCAGCATTGCCCGACATATCCCCATTCGCACCGGGACCCGACATTTTCCCAGGGCCATTGAGCACTTTTCCTTGGAGCGCCTGGTTCAAGTATGGAACCGAGCCTGCATCATTTTATGGCTCAGTAAGCGGAGTGATCCAAAAGGAAATGTTGGGAATGCATACCTCGTGGGCGGTACGGCCGCTCCCCAAGGCACTCGTCCACCGACACAAACTTGATTCCTTGCGACCGGTAAAACGCGATGATGGAAGCAACCGCCGTCGTGGACTGGATTATTTTTGAAAGAGACTTCAGCATTTGTAATTTAAAAAGTAAAAAGAAATGGACGCACATAATCGTACACGTCGTGCTGCAACAGGATCCAACTGCCAGCGCCAGCAGCAGCCGTATGTGCAGCCCTCACTTGGGTCAGCACGTTTCCGTTGGTGGCCCGCGCCGGGTCGTCCCGCAATCGCCAGTCATTGGAATCTTCGTTGATGTTGACGGCGACGTACCCCGACGTCTCGAGCCACGCGAGCGCGTCCCGAGTCGTGTCAAGGTACGGCGGCCGTAGCAGCCGTGGCCGAACGCCAATTGCCGCTTCAATCACCAAGTCAGTCATGATCATTTCGGCCCGCAGCGCGTCCAGCGACAGCGGCTTGGATGGGCTGCGAGCCTTGGGCGCCTCTGGATCCGCGGGATCAAACTGCGACGTGGCCATGGACCGGTGGGTGAATGTATGCGATCCGATTGTGTGTCCGGCTGTTACATTGGTTTTAGTATTGGTTGCTTCTGAAACAATGGAGGAAATAGACGGACCAGAGTAGGCGTATCGAGTTGCCGCCGCATGTGTCGCATTTAACAGTTTTCGGCCAATCACGAAGAACGTGGCCTTGACGTTTTCGCGCTGGAGGAGGTCGACCAGCGGCCTTGTAAACTGTTTTTGTTTTGGGAAAAAATGATTAGTCTCACTGTTCCCATCACAAAAGATGGAAGTTGGGAACGAACATCAGAGCTCCCATCGTCAAAAGTCAGGGCAACGACACCCGGTTTGGTACACTTGACAACGGCCGCAGACACTTTACAAGTCCCACAGTCGCTCGGGCACGACTGGCACGATTCAAGTCGCGACGTGTCGCAAATACCATCGCCACAAGTTCCAGCGGCCGGGCCAAAGAAACGTAGCGCCTCGGCGTTGGCTTGTGCGACCAGGTTGGCTGGGAGCACTGGGCATGGCGAAATCGCGCACCAGATCGATGGCGGCGGCAAGTCGGCTGCCAGCGTTGTTGTCGCTACTAGCAGCAACGTAAAGTACAGGAATTGGAGCATATTGGAATTTATGTTTCCTTGAGCAAATATTACGAGCGAGCGAATCGTTTTTGAGTCGTTGGCGGACGCGCGCCAAGCTTGCTGCCCAGGTGGTCCAGCACCAGGTAGTTGCGAAACCAGCGACCAGCGTGGGTTCCCAAGAAAGAAATCTCGTTTGAAGCAGCAGTGACAAGGACAAAACTCTTGGCGGACACGCAGGTACGAGCAGGTATATCGATTCGGAAGGGACCTGCTCGAGGAAGTGGAGCTTGTCCCTTTCCGGCCAATGAAAAATAAAACATAATGAACATCACCACCGTGCTTGATTGTATATTTGCTCACGCCATTCACGATAACGATGCCGAGACCGAGTTCATGATGAACGTGGTGCAAGTCCTGCCCTGGCACCAGGCGCCCATGACCATGAAAGTCGCGCTTTCCGAGTTCCCAGACGCGCTTTCGCTCGAGCAGGCCTCCAGTACTGGAAATCTGGCACTACTGGACGTATGGGTCGCCGTTGGCCCTGATTTTACGTGCCCCGACCGCGCTGCCATCGACGCCGCCGCAGGGGCCGGCCAAATCGCCGCCTTGGAATGGTGGCTGGCCCTAGCGCGCACCCGGCGCACCAACTTTGGGGGCACCTGGGCCACGGCCACGGAAGCGTCGCGTAACGGCCACGTAGCAGTTCTGGAATGGCTATACACGCGCTCCCGGCTCCTAGAAACGACGGTGATCTTTGATGTGTACAGCGAGGCCCGTTTCGAGGACCTGGTCATTGACGAGGACAACTACGACGCCGACCAAGACGATTATTTCGACTGGGAGCTGACGCCAACCGCCGCCGCCTCCGCCAACAACCGCGTGTCGGTGCTGGACTGGTGGTGGAGCAAGCGCGCCGAGTTTCCATTCTTTTTCGACGTCGACATGGTCTCGGTGGCCATGGAGCGCAGGCACCTCGATGTCTTGCACTGGTTCGACCGTATCCGCACTCTCGCTCTCGGCGACGACATCATCATCGACTACTCGAACGCCAATCTCCGCAAACCATCCGGCGAAGGCCAAATCGAGGCCCTAGCATGGTGGAAGCAGCAGTATCTGGACAAGAAGGTGTCAAGGCTGATCCCAGCCACACGATCCCCGATTCAGGCTGCTGTGCGCGCTAATCAGATTGCAGTCGCCACCTGGTGGTGGGACGTGTGCCAGGAACTGGCCGTGCCGTTCCCTGTTGGCACCAATTTGGTCGATCATGCGGTCTCGGTCGAGATGCTCGACTGGCTACTGCAAAAACACACGGACCACGGCATGCCGTTCGAGTACACGGAAGAGGCGGTGGCTAACGCCAGCAAACATAGGAGCGTGCGGACCCATACCACGGTCCCCAACCCGACCCCCAATAACCCCAACCGCGCGACTAAAGTGTACCATGCGGACGACGCTGCGGTCCAGGGCACGCAGGCGCTCGACTGGTGGTGGCGCGCACACACCACGCACGGGCTCGCGTTCAAGTATGACGAACGGGCGATTGATTGGGCGGACCAGGACCTGTCGCACGGGATCCACGACTGGTGGCTGCAGCGGAACTTGCAAGATGGCCTCAAGCTCAAGTACAGCGAGGAGGCCATGGACCATGCGACCGACTGCCAGGCGCTGGAAGTGATGAGCTGGTTCGAGATGCTTCACGAGCGCCACGGGCTCGAGATCAAGCACTCGGAGGGCGCTGTAATTCGCGCCGCGCATCGGAACCAGCTTCTCGCGCTTGACTGGTGGGCCGAGCGCCGCCACCGGCCCGGATTCGAGTTCTTGTTCACGACCGAAGCCACCGACGGCATGTGCACCATGTACACGGACACGCCGACCGTCACTCTGGACTGGTTTTGGGATGCCCAGGAAAAGTACGGGATCGAGCTCGATTACACGTCGTGGGCGGTCGCGGGCGCATGTTCCAAGGCCAAGCTAGATATCCTTGACTGGTGGTGGGTCAAGCACGTCGAGTTTGGGATCGAGTTCAAGCTGGACATGCATGACATCGAGTGGCCCCGCATTTGCAAAAAGTACCCGCAAGTCACGGCGTGGTTCCTGGGCCATGGGTTTCGGGACCAGCTGATGGAAATTGAAGACGTCTTGCAATACATTTGATTTTTTCTTTTTCTTTTTGCAATCGTTACGAGCGCTGGAGAAACGTCACGCGAGCCTCTTCCATGCTGGGAATGGGCCCCTTGAGCGATTTGAGTTGGTCAATCACGATATCCGACAAGAGCCCGCGGGTAGCCGGGTTTGTGACGGCAGTCGCCAGGAGCGCGTCCCCACCCGTGGCCAGATAGTCGAGCGTGACAGCGACGTACTTGCCGTCGGTAGTGATGGGAATGTACTTGGTCGCGTCCTTGGGATCCTGGATCGAGATATCCACGACACGCTTGCCCGCGGGCTCGGACATGTCGACGGTAGCGCGCAGACCGGCGAGCTGAATGTACGATGTGACGGCCTTGCCGTTGCGCACATTGACGCGACCATGGGCGTTCTCGAGCGTGTCCATGATCCACTGGCCATCGACGGGCAGCTCCACCTGCAGATTGACAAACGGCATCACCGAGTAGATGGCGCCAATGGTCACGGGCCCGGTATTGAGGTCGGTGCGCAGCCCACCGGCGTTGACGGCGGCAAACCGAGGCACGTCTTGAGCACCCGAGTACGTCTCGAGCAACGCGCCGGCCACCAAGTTCCCGAGCGCACACGACTTGGACGCGCAGTCTCTCGTAGCCATAGTTTGCGAGTTGTCGCCAATCACCGTCTTGACAACGGCATCGAACGGCTGCGACCACGCGTCAATCTGTGCCTGGAGGTCCGTGTCTTGAGGCAAGTCGTCGGTGAGGTGGGTCGGGGTGCCGTCGAGCGACACGAGCTTTCCGTTGGCGTCCCACTCGATGTCGAGCTGCCCAATCCACTCGGAATACGCCTTGGCCTGCACAATGTACGTGGTCTCACCAGCCAGGTTCTTGATTTGGGTCGTGTACGGGCCCGCGACGACCGAGTCGAAGCTCAGGTTCTTGTGCAACAGCGTGTGCGAGTGGCCGCCGACAATCAGCGTCAGGCCCCTGGTCTTGGCCGCGACCCGCTGGTCGTCGCGGTAGCCATTGTGCGAGACGGCAAAAATGCGCTTGACGTCGAGCGCATGCAGCTCGTCCACGGCCTTTTGGACGGGGCCGACAGGGTCCACAAACTTGAGCTTGCCGCCCGTGGCCGCGATATCCGGCGCGGTTTGGGTAATGTACCCAACGACCCCGATCCGCACGTTGTGCTTGGTCAGGATCGTGTACGGCGCGACCAGTCCCATGAGCGCGGGCTCGTCCGCGACGTCCATGTTGGCCGAGATGGTCGGGAACTGCAACTTCTGCAAGAACTCGCCGAGGTGCGCCGGCCCGTCATCAAACTCGTGGTTGCCAATACTCCATGCGTCGTACTGCATGGTGTTCATAACCTCGGCCGAGACGTTGCCCTTGTAGTAGTTGTAGAACATGGACCCCTGGAACTGGTCGCCCGCGTCCAGCAGGTACACGTTGGGCTTGGTGGCACGCACTTTGTCAACAAACGCCTTGATGCGGGCAACCCCACCAAAGCAAGCGTGATCGGTCATGTCTTGCGCCGAGCAGTCGGCGCCGCCCGCGTTGACCGGGTTCAGATGCGAGTGAATGTCGTTAGTGTGCACCAGCGTCATTTTGAACGGCTTGTTGTCGCCGGAGAGACCGGACGGCGGCCGGGTAGCCGATCCGGGAACGTACGGCGCGCCGGGGAATGTCGCACCGTCCACGGCGATTGGCCGCTTGCGGTAACTCTTCGTGCCCTCGGTAACGTCGTGGCCGCGGCGATCGGCATAGTTGTTGGGGTTGTTTTCCCTAATTTTTTATTGGGTGTCTTGGAAAATGCGTGGTCACCGAGAAAAAAAGAATGTTACCAGGGGTACGCCGGACGGTTCGGCCTGTATGCGGGCGAGTATCCCGCGTTGCTGATGGCATACGAGCAAGTGCCCTCGCGGTCCCGGCACGTTTGGACGGGCGCGGCCGCGACCATGGCAGCGAATGCAAGCAAGGCAATGACGGGCGCCATTTTTGGTGTGGTGGAATGCGCAATAAGAGAAAATGGATGGATTTGGGCGATCGCTTTGTTGATGCATGCGATCAAGCGTGGTGGTCTCACCGATCAAAGTCACATGTGTTGCAGCTATCGGCGCCGTCGGGCCCATCTATATAGTGAGTGCTCGTTAATGCACTTGGATCCGACTGGACCTTCAGAACACAGAAACAAACTTGGATTTCTCTTCATTGCTAATTACTCGCACTTCGGAAAATCCACACTCGGTCGATCAAGAGTATCAAGCTCCGGACACAGGTTTCTCCCTTGAATTTTCGCATATTTCGATGATCCCGGACTATATTGCGCGATAAACTATACTCGGGCAATTTCTTCCATGCGTCCACTGACATCCGTGCTGGTTGTGCTATTGGCCGTGGTGCTCCTCGTCTGCTTCTCCGCGTCCGCAGCGCTGATCAATGGCCAGAATGGTTGCGTGGGTTTCGACCTCTCGTCCTCAAAGTATTGCTCGGCACGGACACCAAATGGCAGTACCGCTAGTAGTTTTTTTTAAAACTTACAAACCATTAATCGACAGCCTTTGCGCCGACCCTGCTCGGCCCAACGACCTACTCGCAACAGCTCTTCGCCCTGTTCGTCATCAACGGCACGAACCCGGCCGATCTGGCGAAGGCCCGGTACATTCAGAGCCTTGGTCTCGAAACCATCACATCCGCCGCAGAGTTTGACAAGTGTGTTTGAGCAGCAAGTGCTAGCCAACTTGTCCAACATCAACAACGCGTGGTTCAAGTGCCCATACGCGACACGCGGCGTTCAGCTGTCCCTGACCTTATACTGCGGGATGTTGCTCAATCCCAACCCCAACTTTTATCTCGATGGCCCTTCGGCATGCGTGCCGAGGCAGACCGCGGACAACACCGCAGGACCGGGACTCTGTAACTCGTCCACCGCCATTACGTGCACTGACGGCATCTCCAGCTACGATAAAGACACGTCATGCTCGGGCCTTGACATTCCCAAGGCCAAAGTCGGAGGCCAGATCATCTACTCGGTTGTGCAATCGCTGGCCGGCGCCAAAGCCATGTTCTTCAGCCAGGATGGCTCCTGTGTCGACGCGGTCGCGGCCGAGAAGAAGTTCGGGATGTGCGGGTGGCCCACGCGCTACGCGGCGTGCCAAAACGGGTGTGCGTCCACTACGCTCGGCGACTGCGCGTCGATCGGACCCTCGGACATATTTTTGGCCGACGCGCTGACCTCAGGTGGCGGTAGTGCCGCCCCCAGTGGCAATAGTACCAGCAGTGGAGGCACCCAGTCGCTTCCCGGATCCTCGACGCTGGCGATTGTATTGGGTTCCGTCGGCGGCATGTTGCTGATCGGCGCGGTCGGTGTGGCCATGTTCATGCTCCGCCGCGCGTCCGACATGAAGAAGCGCGCCGAGTACGTGCCCACCGGCCACGCGGACCCCGCGGACGCTGGCAATGGCACCAAGGCGGCCAAAAAGACCTCCACCGGCTCTCATGCCACGGGCGTGCCCTCCGTCGGACCCGCGGACATCAACATTGGTCATGTTTCGTCTCCGCTATTGCAGGCGTCGCTTCCGCAGGTCCTTCCCTCGACGGACCTGGGCAGCAGTGGTGACGACATCCGTAGTCCCCTTGGCGACAATGGCAGCCGCTAGCGCTATGAACCGTCCACTCTTTCCCGTTTGCCAAGTTTAACTTGAACCGCCTGATCGAAACTCGTTAGTTATTTTAATGTATTTGTATCATTTACCTAGACGCCAGACTCTTGCGCTGCGACGATCGAATGTTTGGAATTGCATTGCAGCGGACCTCGCTGATGATCCGTTACGTTAGGAATGCGTTGTGCATGCTGTGTCCGTGATGGACTTGCCTAAAAATCAAGGTTCGCTCCTTCCACATTTTGACCGCAACTCAAACAAATTCATAAAAAAATGCCGCGCTGGTTCACACTAGCTGCCGCGGCCGTGGTAGTCGCCCACCTCGCAATTTGCGCAACCGCTGGATGGCCTAAGGGCATGCAGCAAGTGTTCTGGAACCCAACGGTGTTGTACTTGCCCGACCAATCGCGCGCATATGTCCTGGGCGGCCGCATCTCTGGCACCGACACTCCACCGTATGCCATCAACGACGTGGCAGTCCTGCAGCTCAACTACTCGTTTTCCGTCGCCGACGCCAACACTGCCAGCGTGCAGCCGGCGCCGTTCAGCTTGCCGTCGCCCGATTACCGCATGGCCGGCTTAATTTCGCAGACCGCCGCCAACTCGGAAGAGTACACGGTGGTGCTGCTGTCGGGCTTGAACACGGGCGGGGTCCCGCCGCCGCGCACCTACGCCATCAACAACTTGCTGCACGCGACCGACGTCAGTGTCATCAATGCCGTAACCACCGTACCCGGGTTCGCGTACTTGGGTAGTCCCGCATGGGGAAGCACCGTGAAACCAATTGTCGGCGGGTCGTCCAACTCGCTCGTGTCGGACCCGGCCGCGTACTTTTATGGCAACTGGTCCACGGTCAACAACGAGCTGTTCCGCCTCACGTTTGGCGGGAAGCTCGAGCTGGTCAATATCAATACGTCGCAGCCAATGCCTCCTCCTAGTGGATGGGGCAGTTTGGTGCGGTACAACTTGACGCACCTGCTGGTCGCTGGTGGGAACCCGGGCGACAATGCCGCGCCCAAAGTGCCCGAGATCTGGCTCTGCAATCTTGTCAGCAACGCTTGGTCCAAGGTACTTGCCGCTTTTTTTTAATACTCATTCTTGCAAAAGAGATTAACGTGTATTTCATCAAAGTATCCATACAACATGCCCGACGCGCGCGACGATTTCCAATCGGTGGTGGTCCCCGACCCAGGCTCGTCGACGGGCAAGTATGTGGTGTTTATCGGCAGCAGCGACACGGGCTTCATCAACTACGTCAATCTCGACAAGCTGACCTCGCCTCTCCGCGGGGTAGTGACCGGTTCCCCCTCGGGCGCATTCACGTCGGCATCGCGCACCGCCGCCATGGCCGCGTTTTACCATGACAACCACATTTTCCTGGTCGGCGGCATCAACACGGGCACGCCCAAGCCGGGCAATGGCGTGGCATCTCTGGCCGCAGTCAAAGTGACCAAACCCGCCGACGGCGCCACGGGCCTGTCGTTCCAGTGGGTCGACAACTTTGTTCCATCGTCGGGCCAGGGTCCCATTGACGTATCGCCGAAAGTCGTGCCGCCGCCCATTGAGCAGCCGACGACCGGGTCGAGCCTGAGTGCGGGCGCATGGATCGCCATTTCGCTGTCGCTGGCGCTCGTCGCGGCGCTTGGGGCGGTGGTAGCGGTGCGCCGGCTCAAGGCGTCCAAGTCTGGCGAGTACGGGTCCGTGTACACCAACGGAGGGACCGTCGGCATTGACGGCCCGATGGTGCCGCGCAGTGGACCGCGTGTTTCGGAAAGCGCGAACGGCGTGCGGTCGCAGGCGGGCGACTCGGACCAGGTCGACGGCGCCACTGCTGCCGCGGCCATTGACGCATACCTGATGCGCCAGCGGCTCGAAAACTTGGGCCAGTACCACTCGCCGCCACCACCGCAGCAGATGATGGGACAAGATCTCGGGTATGGAGTCCCACCTACTTCGCAAGGCGGCATGTACCCTCCTCCTCCTCCTCCGCAGCCCCCAAACGGGGGTGGTGCCTACCCTACGCCGCCGGCGCCGCCGTCCACCAGCACCGCGGCCTACAGTCAGCTGTCGCCCGAGCAGCAGCTCCTCTTGCAACAACAGATCCAGATCCAGCAGCTGCAGTTGCAGCAGCTGCAGCAATTGCAGCAGCAGCGGGTGTCCATGAACGGCCTGATTCCGCCGCACCTGCTGGCGGCCCTGGTTCCCAACGGTAGTGGTCTTCCGGTGAGCGGTGGCGGCAGTATGCCTCCACTGTACGCGGCCCCTGGGTCGATGCAGTACGCCGGGTCGCTGCCGCAGCCGCCCATGACCCCAATGTCCAGCGGCCACGGCGGCGGCGGCGACTCCTCGGGTGGTGGGTACGTGATGGCCATGCCCATGCCGCTCGGTGGTGGTGGCGCAAACGGAGGGCAACACTGGCTGGCGCCGCCGCAGCAACAGCAGCAACAGCTGCTGCACCCGCACCACCCGCTGCTCAAGATGCCGTCGATGGCGTCGCTACAAGCGCTCGCGCCCGGTGGGATTGTTCCCGGCACGGGGCCCGAGGACGATTCGGGGATTCTCGAGGGCTTGCCCGAAGTACCAGCCGCGCCTGCTGCCGCACAACCTGCAGCAGCGGTGCCAGCAACCACCACAGGAGCGCACGAGTCCATTTCCACTCCACCAATGCCCGGCCGCGATTTCCTGACCAACCCGTTCTCGGTCGACGAGCGCAGCTTGTTACTGGGCCCGGGCCCTACGGCGGCGCGGTGGGAGGCGGCGGTGGCCAGCGACCGCATCGAGCAGGACCAGAGGCATCATATGCAGATCCAGCAGCAGATCCAGCAGCAGATCCAGCGGCACTCGGCGGCAATACAGGCGCAGTTGCAGCAGCAGCAGGGTCAAGGGCAACAGTAAAGTTGGAAGTCAATGTATTGCGCCATCTCGGCACCATTTCACATCATTCGATCTTTCCATTGCCAGCAAGCGTTTTTTTTTTCCTCGCTGACAACTTGGCCCGGCCCTCAACGCGGAAAAAAGAGTATACGCGATGCTTCATTCATTCAAATAGCTCGCGTTGGATCCTTGCCCTCTCCTGTCAGTCAAGTACTCTTGGTCTACATTGACATTCAAAATCATGACTGCATCCAGCAACTTTGCAACTCCACCCGCGTCCCCTCCGCCGGTGACAAAAAAGGAAGCAATCAAGGCCAATCCGTTCCTGGAACTGGTCTCGGGCCAATCCATTCAGACGCTGCCCGCGTACACGTTGGAGTGTGGCGTCACTTTGCCCTTGGTGGATGTCGCGTACAAGACGTGGGGCAACCTGAATGCCACGGGTGACAATGTGCTGGTGGTCTGCCATGCGCTCTCGGGCTCGGCCGACGCGGTGCGTTCCAACCACTTCCCTCTTGCAGCATGATCCATTCACTCAATTCGAAAAAAAACACTAGGCCGACTGGTGGGCGCCGCTCCTAGGCCCAGGCCGCGCGTTCGACACTCGCCGGTTCTACATAGTGTGCTTGAACGTACTCGGATCGCCGTACGGATCCACGTCCCCGTTGTCCGTGGATCCGGCCACGGGCGACCGGTACGGTGCTCATTTCCCCGTAGTGTCGGTGCGCGACGACATTCGGCTGCATCGCCAGGTGCTGGACCGGCTGGGCGTGAAGCGCGTGCAGTTTGTGGTCGGGGGGTCGATGGGTGGGATGCAGGTGCTCGAGTGGGGCGCGGTGTGCGGGCCCGAGTACATCCGGGCTCTGGTTCCCATGGCTACGAGCTCGCGGCACAGCGCTTGGTGTATTAGTTGGGGCGAGGCACAGCGGCAGGCGATCTTTGCGGATCCCAATTACGGTATGATTATATTTACGAACTGGTTGGATCGGAGCCATTAACTCGCCTTGTAACAGCTGATGGACATTACTCGCTCGACCGCCCGCCCGTGGCCGGTTTGGCGTCGGCGCGCATGCAGGCCATGCTGACATACCGGTCGCGCAATTCGTTCGAGTCGCGGTTCGGCCGGAAAGTGATGACCCGCAGTCCGCCTCCGCCTACAACACCATCGGTTGCTGCTGCATCGAGTACCACACCAACAACAACATCGGCGACAGCAGAGGCACCGGTGCGTGCCGTTGCCGGCCCGTCGATCGCCAATGCGCCGCTCCAGCTCGCGCACAACGATGGGCTGGACCACTATCACCCGGACTCGGCGTCGTCGCGGGCGGCCTCGCGGGCGCCTTCGCCAACACCTCCCAGTTCAAATGCAGCTGCTCCAACAGCGACTGCTTCAGCAGCAGCACCCGCACCAGCACATGCCAAGCTCACGCCTGGCGTGTTCTCGGCCCAGTCGTACATGCGGTACCAGGGCGACAAGTTTGTGGCGCGGTTCGATGCCAACTGCTACGTTGCGCTCACTCGCAAGCTCGACACGCACGACGTGTCGCGTGGGCGGACGCTCCCACCGCCATGGTTAAAAGTCTCCAACACTGAGGTGATTGATGGTGAAGAAGAGGACGACGAGGAGGAATGGCACTGGCGCACGGTGCGCGCCTACCTCCCGCACCCGACGCTAGTACTGGGCGTCGAGTCCGATGGCCTGTTCACGCTACCCGAGCAGCAAGCATTGGCGTCGCGGCTGGCCAACGCGCGGTTGCAAGTGATTGCCAGTCCCGACGGGCACGACGGGTTCTTGCTGGAGTTTGAGCAGGTCGGGCGGCATGTCGCGCAGTTCATGCGCGAGATTGCGCCCGAGTTGTTTTCCGAGGATGTGACGGCGGCGGACGGGACCGAGCTTGGGGATACCGCGTTCAGCAGTCGGTTTGGCGAGGCGGATCTGGTTGCGTGGTGAATAAAGCGAGTGCTCTTTCACATAAATACGCAAAACAAAAATGTCAAGCGGCAGGCACGCGTACCAGCCCTTGAATACCGGCGATCATGGTGCCCCGTCTGCGACGACGACGGCGGCGGTGCGCACCAATCCTTCGCGGTGGCGCACGTCCGTCCCGATATTTTTTGCGTCGTCCGAAAATCTTATCGATGAAAAAAAAAAACAGCCCCGAATACTTTGTCTACTATGCGCTTCTGGCGACGCTATGGTCATATGGGTACTGGCAGGCTTACGATCTTAGCCGTCGTATGTGTTTACATTAACGTGGGTCGCCAATATGGAGAAAACTTACACAATGACATACAGAGACGAGCCCCATGGCACCTCGCATACGATCCTACTTGACGCCTGGCTGGCTCGTCAATCAGCCATGGGTTCGTTTATCATTCACCCAACCCTTCATTTGCCCACTAACGGACACCTCCATTCTAAAAGATGGACAACTCGGACGCGCAATACTCGGGATTCCGGAAAAACATGCCGATCCTTGCCGCCGCCGCTGCCGGGTACCTTGGTCTGTCCTGGACCGTCCGAAGAACGTCGTCGTCTCGGGGGTGGCTCGTTTTTACAGCCGCATTCTCGATCGTGTTCCTGGCCATCGCCCACGGATTCCATGTGGTCAAAATCTTGGTCCTGGTGCTCGCCAACTATGCGATTGGAGTGGTTGCGGGCGGATCACGATGGAATCCGGGGCTGACGTGGGCATTCAATATCGCGGTCTTGTTTGCGAGCGAGTGGACTGGGGGGTTCCGGTTCGCTGACATTGATGTACGTTCAAGTGCCATCGATTTACCTCTATTTTGGAATTGATTGAAATGTTGTATAGGCATATGGAGGGATCATGCGATGGAACGTCACATTCAACATCAGTATCTTGCGACTGATTTCATTCAACATGGACCGGTACTGGTCGCACCATCAACTGGCATCCAAATTTGTCGTATGCGTCGTCATTTCCTTAATGACGAATCATACATGGAACTCATTCAAACGAATATAAGAAAAGTACAGTCCACGCACCGATGCACGCCGACCCTGGACCCGACCCTCCCCGCTCCCAACTGCTGCCTGAAACTACGCTCAGCCGTTCCACGCCCACCCAGCGAGTACGCGCTGATCCCGTACCTCGCGTACACGCTGTACATTCCACTGTACTTTGCGGGCCCGATCGTCTCGTTTAACGGGTGGATGAGCATGGTGCAGGCCCCTCCGCCCGTCGTTACCCGAACCGTGGTGATCAAGTACGCGGCGCGGCTAGTCGGCGCCATTGCGCTGATGGAAGGCATGATGCACTGGTTCCATGTGGTGGCGATGGCCAAAGCGCACGCGTGGGATGGGTTGTCGCCGCTGCAGGTTGGAATGGTCGGGTTTGTGAACCTCAAGTTCATTTGGCTCAAGGTATACATGCTCTCTAATTGATTTCGACATTGCGAGAAAAAAAAAAAGCTCACTCCACTACATTGTAGTTGATGATCATGTGGCGGTTCTTCCGGCTCTGGGCGCTGGCCGACGGCATGGACCCGCCCGAGAACATGGCCCGGTGCGTCAGCAACCACTACTCGACGGTCCAGTTCTGGCGCGACTGGCATTGCTCGTACAACCTGTGGAATATCCGGTACCTGTACCTCCCCTTGGGCGGCGGCGCGTACCGGTACTTGAACATGTGGGTGATCTTCACGTTTGTGGCCGTCTGGCACGACTTGGAGCTCCGGTTGCTGGCGTGGGGGTGGTTGATCTGTTTGTTCATTGTGCCCGAGATTGTCGCCAAGTGGGCGTTCCGTGCGGTACGCTTCCTCCTTTTTATTTCGGTTTGAAAAAGTGGAATTGACACCCGTATATTGTATAGTACACGAACCGCCAATGGTACCGCCCCCTGGCCGCCTTTGGCGCAACGTTAAACGTGCTGACGATGATCGTGGCCAACCTGGTCGGATTTGCCGTGGGAACCGACGGCATGCTGGCCATGTTGCGGGCCGTCGTGCAGCCGTCCGGGATTCCGTTTCTCACCGGAACACTGGCCGCCATGTACGCCCTGGTGATGGTCATGTTTGAGGTGCGCGAGGCCGAGGCCCGCGAGCGCGCTCGCGTCGTCGAGGTTTTGGCGGCCCGTGCTCGTGGTGCTTCTGATCGTGCTCTTGGGTGGGAGTTGACCGCGGTTCGCGGTGGGACCATGGGCGATGGCACGCATTCCCCCGTCCGTGGCCGGCGCGTCGTCGTTGGCAGCACTAGTGGTGGCGATGATCCGACAACGGGCAAGTACTCGTAAAATATAGAAAAATGATTATATTTACACCGTGATCCCGCTCACGTGCGAGGCCCGTTTGGATGCAGCCGAAGCGTCGGCCAGAATCAGCGATCGGCCGTGGAACAGCCGGGACTTGAGCGCGTGCAAGCCGTACATGGCCGCGTACGCCAAGAACGTGGCCGCCGCGCACACCAGGTACATGTACTTTGCGTTCGGGTTGTTGGTCAAGTCCAGGAACTCGTAAGGCCAGATATTGGTTCTGTAAATTCCAAAGTCAATCTCATATTGGGCAGCTGTTGTAGGAAAGAAAGCGTACAAGAAAAAGAACACAATCACCGACGCTCCGTACGCGACCAGCGTCAAGAACACGTAAATCACCATCGTCGGCCTCAAGCAGTTTCCGCTGCACACAATCTCAAACACCACCAGCAGCAATGTCAACCCGTGCTGCGACAGCATCACCACCTGGTCGATCCAGTAGGTCGCCTCGTAGAACCGGTTGCTCATTTTCCACCATGCAATCACCACAATCAGCGGGTGGAACGTGCAGTTGAACGCGTACAGTAACGCGTGCACTTGGCGGGTTCGGTCCGACACGATCGGGTCGGCCGAAGCGGAGGTGGACGCGTGCCACCCGTGGCGCGACCGTAGGCTGATGCGGATCGAGAGCGCAAAGTAGCCGAGGAGGCCGTACCACATCCAGTTGGTCAGTCTATGTTTAAAATACGAGGGTCAGTGATGTAGGAAATTCTCGACGCGTTGCCAACCAAATTCCCAGCTATAAGTTGTTCCCACCAACACCCAAGACCTGATAAAAATACATACTGGACAAGGTACAAGAACTGCTCCATCCACGACACACCCGACGTGATCTTGATGTAGATCCAGTACGCCAGCCCGATCACCGTGATCGCCAAGCAGTACGCCAGCACCACGCACCGGATCCGGAACAGCGTGCGTGGTTGCAACAAGTACGACGCCACGGGCGCTAGCGGACTGTCCTGGCGTGCGGCCGTTGCCAGCGAGAACCGAGATCTCCAGCTCTCCACTTCAGTCGTTGTTGATTCAGGAACCGGCCATGGCGGACTGCTGGTGCCGAGGACGCTGTCCTTTTTGTTGCCGAGCATCGGCGGCGGCGGGGTATCTTGAATGTCCAGAACTGACGATGTTATTGAGCGGCGGGCAGAGGGCACTGCGGCGGTGGGTACCACAGGAGTCAAGGTGGTGGACATTTTCCGTTATTTTATGAATTGGGTTGAAAGAGGGCGGACCTGGCCCTGGACGGCGACGACCGCTCATGAAATGCCAAGGCTCAATGGTCACTGCGCCGCAGCGAACGCTCACTTCTACGCCCTTCGATTAAACTGAACTGAACGCGGACTCTGAAACAAAAGACCTGTGTCCTTTTAAACATGTCAAATCACAAGGTTGGCCGGCGCCGGGACAGGCTCGCCGTCTTTGGCGGCCCCGCTCGCCGACTCCTCGAGCGAGAACCCCTTGATCCCCTCGTCCAACTCGGCCGTCGCCGACTTGGGCGACTCCGATGCCCCCGCCCCTGACCCAACCGCAGCGACGGCGGGAGCCGAGAGCAAGTCGTCGGGCACGCGCTCCCACTCGATGCGCTCCTCTTCCAGCGACATGGACATGGCCATGGCCAGCTGCATCTCGTAGTCGGACATGAGCAGCCGCTCTTCCGCCGACAGGTGCGACAGGTCCACGGGCACCAGCTCGGTGGCTACACCCGCACCCGCACCAGCTGCGGCAGCAGCCGATCCGGCGTGGCCCGGGTATCCAGCGGCAGCGGAGGAAGGGGACGACGGCGACGGCGACGGCGAGTCGGGCGAAGCCAGTGACGCGGCCGCCTGGGCAAACCATCGAGTCACCAGCTCGATCGGTTTCTTGACGTTGGCCGCGAGCTGCTCGAGCTGTTGCTGCGATACCAGCGGATCGCTTGTCGCTGCCGGTCCCACTGACGACGCGGCTACAGGCGACGCACCACCTTGCTGTTGCTGCTGCTGGTCAAGTGCGGCCAGCGCCCGCTGCGCGCGCCGGTCAGCCTCCAAGTCCTCGAGCTCGCGCATCCGGGCCTCGATCCGCTGATCAAACTCGGCCTTGTCGATCGACAGCGCCGCCGCATCAATCGACTCGATGAACGCCACCGCGCCCATCAAGTTGGTCAGGTAGTACCCGGCCTCGGACTGCAGCTTGGCCGGGTGCCGGAACCGCGAAATGTACTGGATGTTGGAGACCAGGTGCGGCGGGTTGGCTTGCAGGACCGTGAAGATCAGTAGCGGGAGGAACGAGTCGGCGGTTTCCGAGTTGCCCGAGGTTTTGAGCAGGCCTATTTTACGTTTTGTTAACTCGTTGCTATGGTTGGTTCAGGAAGGGACAAGTTCGTACCAAAGATGAGCTTGCAAGCGTTAAGAATGCAAATTAGCTTGTCGCGAGGAGCCTTGTACTCGTTCATCTTGAGCAGTTCTGTAATCATAAACCGGAATGAGAAAGGCAGTACAAACATAAAAAAAAAAGAACGGACGGACCCTTCTGTGCCACGCGCAGGAACGGGCCCGACACCTCCGACTCGAGGTGAATGTCGAGGTGCTTGAGCTCGATCCACTGCAGGATCTGGATCTTTTTGTACAACACCTCGTCCTTGGCGCCATCGTCGGCGGTGGACGGCGAGAAAGTGCTTTTCATGGATCATATCAGCGACCTGATCCAATATCAAAAAAAGGAAAGCAGAACGTACTATTGGTGGAGCTTGTTCATGAGCAGCTTTTCCATGCCCTCGCGCGCATTCTCCAGCTCGTCCTCGTTGGCACCAGCGTACAGCTCGTTCTTTTCCAGCTGCACGGCCATAAAGTCCAGGAAGTCGCGTACAATCTTGATTTGCTCGTTGACGGTCCACTTGCGTTTGGTGAACTCGCGCAGGAAACTTTTTTTTTTCCAGTGATGTTGAGTCAACCAAACCAAAAAGCAAAAAAAAAAGAGGTACAGTACCTCCGGAAATACTTGGTCAGCGGCAGAGCGCGACGGTCCCGCATCTGGTCCAGGAACCGCGTGAAATCAAAGTTCTGGGGCATGGCGGGCGCCACCGTGGGCGACGTCGGGCTGATACCGCTGCGATCAACGGCGGCGGCGGCGCCACCGGGAGTGGTCGCGATGGCCGACAGCGGCGACGCCTCGGCGGCTTTGCTGGCCTCGGTCTTGATGAACGAGATCAGGTCGGTCAGCTTGGCGCGCATGTCCGGCAGCGCAAATGCCTGCGACCCGCGGCGTTCTCCCATCGATCTATTTCATTTTTTTGGTGTTAATGGTGAGCAGTGGCGGCTCGAAGTATAGAGTCCAATGTTAATATATACGGACCCAGACTCATCACCCGCAGCAGCGGCGGAGGCGCCATCTTGCTGGGCAGAGGCAGAGGTGGCAGCCTGGGCGGCGGCAATGGCCTCGAGGCGTGCCTCGTCGTCAAACTCTTGCTGGAGGAGGCTGTATTATAAGGGTGAGTACTCTTGCCTGAGTCCGAGGTAGAGAGGAGGGCAGTATACCGGGCAATGGCCTCGTCGTCGACCGTGGGCTCTCCTCCGCCCGTGGCCGAGGCCGAGACCGGTGTCAGCTGGCGGACGGCTGGTTCTGCGCTCATTGTTATAAGTTGGTTTTCTTTTGCTTTTCGCGAAAGAGAACGCCACAGCCCTTCTGCGAACTGCCTCCGCTCCTCGTGCATCTCAAGGTAACGTATGGGCTCCTCAATCGAATCGTGTGAGTAGCGGATCAAGGTACTTACGGTAGCCCTTGGTCAATCTACCACCTTTGATCCGCCTTCAACTCGCCTTGGGAGTCTCACTAAGTTAGGTTCCCACGTACTCTCACTCTCCCCACCTATCCTTTGATCCCAAAAATACACAGGTACCTCGACTCATTTGTGAGATGACTCAAAACTTTGTTTGTTCCTCACTCTGAAACATTGACCAAGCCGCAGCTGTACGCCGTTGTTGGACGGACTCGGCCCTCCAAATGAAACGACGCGGCCGCACGTGATGCAGAGTCCCGCTAGCATACAAAAGGGGGCGGGAACCCAGCACCATACATTGACGTGCAAATAGCCAAAAAATGTCCATCGCGTCCGGCCTATCCATCCTCACTGCATCCGGCGCCAGCGTGGCGGGTCTCTGGCCGCTGGCCAATGCAACGGGCTACTCTCCCTTCGCCGCCAACGCGTGCATTGCGTCTTCAACGGGACATCCTATCAACCCGGTCTGCCCAAGGCGATGGGTGTACAGTTCGAGTGCCCGTGCCGCTCTCACCCGGTGCCAGTCCGTGTCGTGCGTGGACGCGCTGGCGGCCGCCAAGAAGCTCGATTCGACGACGGACTTGGGACCGCTGGACGCCAAGCTGCTAGCCTGTATGTCAATTTCGTGTTTTTCACTCACAAGAAAGTAAAGTCTCACATACCACGTACGTCGAAATAGTCGCGGCCCTCGAGGAATGCTCAATCCTGAACTGCCCCTCGCAGCTGTGGCAGGCGTCCGACAACATTTGCGTCCCGCTCGACACGTTGCCCGTCGGTGCCGGCGATGGGCCGTACAAGTTGTCGTACATTCCGTCGACCGTGGCGATGGGCATGTCCGGCAGTAACGCCCGCCTGGGCGTCTGTGCGCCGTCGCTTCCCTTGGGATTGCCGTGCTCAGCCAACACCACGGATGCCGCCGGAAAGCCCGTGGCTCCACTAGGCGTGCCCTCGGGCATGGCCAGCACGTCACTCTTGGGTGCCGGATCGATCGGCGGCGCCAAGGCGCTCCTGACGTCGCGGCCCGTGGCACTCAACTTGACGTCGTTCTCGCTCATGCCGTTCGACACGTTGCCGTTCCCCGTGGTGGCCCCCGCTAACGCTTTCGATACGTCC
Organism: Blastocladiella britannica; assembly: GCA_025349905.2. Classification (NCBI taxonomy): domain Eukaryota; kingdom Fungi; phylum Blastocladiomycota; class Blastocladiomycetes; order Blastocladiales; family Blastocladiaceae; genus Blastocladiella; species Blastocladiella britannica. The sequence goes on from MU624590.1 coordinate 38,879, forward strand.
GCGGTCGTGCTGCTGATTCCCGACGTCTTGCCCCCGTCCACGTCCACGGCATCGTCATCGTCGGCGTCCTCGATGGCCCCGAACCCGTTCATCGGGCAATCGGATATCGGCACATTCGGCAACACGTACGCGCTGACGTACTGCACCGCCGACGGGCGTACCGCCGCTACCAAGGCCGCGGGAAGCGCGTGCTCGGCCGACCGCGAGTGCCGATTGGCCCCGTGTGTGGCCGGAACCTGCGCGGTCGCCGGAACCAAGCTCAAGGATAACTGGTCGGTGTCGGTGGCCGCCAAGGTGTTGGACGATCCGACGTTTGCGGGGATGCCATCGTCCAGTGGCGGCAGCGGGTCGTCCGGATCGTCGTCCTCCATTGGTGACTCGATCTTCCCCATCCTGAGGCCCGTGTTTCTGGTTTTTGGACTCGTGGTGGCCGTGTTTGGAGCGTACCTCCGGGAGAAGAAGCGCAGGCAGGACAAGGAAAGCGAAGAGATGGCGGCGGCGGCCTCCGCCGAGCAGGCCGAGGCTGGTCAGGCACCGAGCGACGATGCGACTGGAGCTCCAGCTCAGCGCCAAGATACCCCGACCCCTGCGGCACCCAACACCGTGATCGTCGGTGACCAGTCGGCTAGTAGTAGCGTGCCGCCCCCGGCCAAGCCCACGATCCCCGTGCTGATCACCAGCACCTAGAAAAGTCTGACCAGTACCATAAAATAAAAACCACCGTTTTATTGCCATTGTTAGACATCAGATCCGGCCGCGGGACCTCGGCCGGTACCGGCCGGAATACCAACCGGAGTACCCGAGGGCGGCGCGTCGACCAAGGTTTCGAACCTGTTTGAAATTGATCCAGTCACCCACTTCTTGAAACCCAGAGGTAAAGAAACCGTACCAGACCGTGCACAGGGCACAGTTTTTGCGCATGACCGAGGATGATTCGGTGTAGTTCTACAGCACGTTATTTTTTTTATGAGCAAACGGCGTGCGATCACATCAAGGTAAATGTGGTATACCATGGAAATGACCCGGTGCAAGTTGGGCACGTCGTTCAGCTTGCACTTGACCTTGATGTTGAGGTTCTCCTGGATCGAGAACTTTGGGTTGAACGACAGCATGTCGGCGCACTCGCTATTGATCCATCCATACATATGGCGTTAAATTATGGCCATTGCATTCCCTACTTGTACCATATACCGAATGTTCATGTAGTCCACCTTGACCATCTTGCCGGCGGGAATGAAGCGCTCCATTTTCCTTTTTTGAATTGGATATGACTTTTAAGACGAAACAACAAAAAATGGACTACGACGACACCGACGACGACATCAACATTACCGACAGTCCCGGGCACCACCCGGGTGGTGGTTCCGGCGGCGACTCGACCGGCGGCTTGGGGAGCGGCTTCGCCTGGGAGTCATCGTACAAGCGCACCTGGGACGACGTGACCGCGTCCTCGGAACCCCTAGACGCGCAGATCCGGCGGCTAACGACCGACCGCCGCCGCGCCCGGTACGCTAAAGCCGCCGGCACCATGCCCGTGCACCGTGGCCTGGTACGACACACGGTCGTTGTTCTGGACTTGTCGCAAGCGTCGCGCGACGCCGATTTACCGCCCACTCGCGCCCATGCGGCCGCCAACGCGCTGGGCAAGTACGCGCGCGAGTACTTTGACCAGAACCCGCTGGCGCAAATGGCACTGGTGGCCACACATAACGAGCGCGCGGCTCGCGTGGTCGGGTTATCGTCGGCGCCCGCTGCTCACGCCGCGGCTCTGACAGAGTACATGACGGCGCTTGGGAAACGGTTGGCGGAGGCCGCCAAGAACGCGACCGATCTCGGGCTGGCGAACGCGTCGAACGCGTCGGCTTTGGCGCCTGGAGCTGTCGCGGCCGCAGCGACTTCGGGTGGGAGTGGATCGGGCGGTGGAGCTGGAGGTGGTGGGGACGGCGGCAACACGTTCTCCTTGGCCATGGGCGACGCCGGCGAGCCGTCGTTGCAGAACGCGCTGGAGTTGGTCCGCAAGGTGCTGGCACATGTCCCTCGCCACGGAACACGCGAAGTGATCATGGTGGTCTCGGCGCTCACGTCGTGCGATCCGGGCAACATTGCCGACACGTTGGCGGCAGTGGCCCGGGACGGGATTCGGGTCAGCGTCGTCAGTCTTGCGGCCGAGGTGCATGTGCTCAAGAAGCTGTCGGAAATGACGGGGGGCGAGTTTGCGGTGGCCATGGACGAGGCGCATTTGAAGGTGCTATTCTCCTTTTTTCTATGAGGTGGATCAGGTCTGACCTTGTCATATAGGAGCTGTTGCTGGCACATGTCCCGCCACCACCCATCACGGCGCAGACATCGGCGCTGAACGCATCCAACCTGATGCGCATGGGGTTCCCCGAGTACTCGGCGTTTGCGTCTGCTGTTCTCTGTGCTTGGTACCTTTCTTCTATTTAAGTGATACAGGTACCCATGCTCACACAAAATGAATGAAAAGTCATGCAATGCCGATCCGCGCCGGCCACACGTGCCCGCGGTGCGCGTCGCCCATCTGCACGGTCCCCAGCGACTGTCCCGTGTGTGGGCTGACGCTGGTCCTGTCCCCACACCTGGCCCGATCGTACCACCACCTGTTCCCCGTGCCCATCTACCAGGAGGTGATGCGGTGGCAAGAGTTGCGTCACTTTTTTTTCCTTTCTTCTGAGAGCTTAGAACTGACGTGATAATGGAAATAGGGTCAAGTCGCAGGAATGCGCAGCATGCGCGGCCCCGCTGCCAGCAGGACCCACGGCCGCTGAGCTAGCGTTGCTGGTGGACAAGATCCCGCCCACGGACCGGTACCAGTGTCCGCGGTGCGCGCAGCAGGTGTGTATCGAGTGCGACGTGTATGTGCACGAGGTGCTGCACAACTGTCCCATGTGCAGTGAAGGGGTCGGGAATGGGTGAAAAAATTCATTATATTGTTATTTACTGTACTCTGTACTGAAGTGAGTTCAAGTGAAGGTCAGAGTATATAAGGGAAAGAGAGCGTACAAATAGAAAACTAACTCGACTTGGCAGCAGCAGCAGGCGGAGGAGGCACGATCTTGACCCGACGCGAGTTGGGTGTCTCGAGCATGTGTGGGCGGAGGTGGAATGGCAGCTCGGGAATAAATCCGGCCTGCTTCCATCGTGTTTAAACAGTGCTCAAGAAATGAAGTAAAAAAAAACAATGGAACCTTGGCCAAGAGCTTCTTGACGGGTGGCGTGGGCTGTGCCCCAACCGACAACCAGTACTTGATGCGCTCGCCCGCCAGGTCCAACAGCTTCTCGCCCGTGGCCGCGGTCGGGACCGGGTTGTACATGCCCACGGCCTCAATGGGCAAACCATCACGGCGGGTCTTGTTGTTGGCCACGACCACGCGGTACAGCGGGTTGTGGCGGGCGCCGAGGCGAGCGAGACGGATGCGGACCACCATTGTTTCCTTTCTTGTTTTCAGTGTGTTGTTTTGAAGAGATGCGCATTTCTCTATCACTCAATAATTTTTCCAAATCTCGACCAAATTATACTCAAATTTTAAGTAAGAATGGCCTCACCAGCAGAAGAACTCGAGCAATACCAGTTCCAACTGGCGCAGGTGGACGCTGCGCTACTCGCCGACCCGCTCAATGCCGACCTCAAGACTTTGCGCTCGGATCTCCTGGAACTGGTCGAGCTGACTGCCGCGCTTCTGGGCGTTACCCCTTCTACTACCACGACACCATCTGTTGATGTCGACGTCGTATCGTCACAATCATTAGATGAACCACCACGACACGTACCATCGACCCATACAACCGCCACCATTTCCGCCTCGTACGGCGTCGGCGACACCATCTTGGCCAAGTGGTCGGTCAACAACAAGTGGTACGAGGCCGCCGTCACCGCCGTTTCCACGCGCAATGCCGCCCGCGCCGACGACATCTTGTACTCGGTGGTGTTTGCGGGTTACCAGAGCGTCGAGCTGGTGCGCCAGCATGACACGCGCCCGTTTGACGCCGAGGTGCTGCGGGCTGAGCGCGAAAAGGACGCGGCTGCCAAGCGCAAGCACGCTGCTCCGGTCGGCAATAATCCTACCCCAGGTTTCACTGGTGCATTCGGTACACAACGTCCAACGGGTCAGTATGCCGCCAGTGGCGGTCGCTCTGCTGCCCATTCCGGTAACAAGGGCACCAAGGCCGCGGCTGGAACCGCTCCGTCCATGTTTGGACCGGCGGCAACCGTCATGGGCCCTGGCACCTCTGCCCTCAAGCCTCCTCGTGCCTCTTCATCCACCACTAGTGCCACAACAACAACGAAAAAGGACCCGACCGTCAAGGCCGCCAAGCGCGCGGCCAAACTCGAGCAGGTGGATGCCGTGCACCGCGCGTCACAGCAGTCGTGGCAGCAGTTTGCGTCCAAGAAAAAGGCCGCAGTGCCCGGCGCACGTGGGTCGTCCATCTTTGCTACCCCGGATAACCCACTGGCCCGCGTCGGGGTTACTGGGTCAGGACGCGGGATGACGGAGAACAAAGACCGCGGGAAGCACCGGTTCGAGCCGTACTAGGATGACTTTCGTTCGTATTTTACTTTGCTTAAGGTGATCTTGAATAAATTTATTCGAGTTTTTTTTTTCAGTCGTTTTGTTGGGTATTCTTGTCCTTGTTGGAGATCATGCGCGACGGCCACTGGGCTACGGGGGGCTGCGCTGACCGTTGTTGTTCTGGCTCTGGTTTTGCTTGGACGAAACAGAGGTCACAGGCAGCCGCGATGCCAACCACTGCGGCGCCGACTGCGTGTCAAACAACCATGCACCCAAGAAGAATGCATAGTCAGGCGACACCTCTTGAAAGGAGAACAACGTTCACTCCGCTTCACCCATATTCTCGCTTGAGTCATGAAGGAAATCGGCAAATCGCCGAGCAGGCATCTCGTGTCTATGCGCCAAAGTTGTCAAAGGTGAAACATTAATACAAAGTGAGAAAATTGCAAACTAAAATGTGAAAAAGAGGATGCAGGCCGAGTTCAACCCCTGCTGTTCCGCCAGGGGAAAAAGTAGCGGCGCGATCAAAGTAGCTGGCGAATGAAAAGAGAACTCGGATCGCCAATTCCCACAGCAACTATTTCACCCTGGGCAATTAAAAATCAAAGATCAACAGCGAGCAAGATTGGCTCCTGGCCGCTGGCAACAATAGTGGATGATGGGAGAACTTCTCTTTGAACAATGATTGACCACGTCTCGTACTTAATCTTGGCCCACGCCGCCGGCGCCACGTTCACGCCTGATGAAGCACTTATGGTGCTCAATGTGCTCCCCAAGGACAGAGTGCCGTCCGTGCTCGCCGCTGTCCTCGCGCGGGTTTCTCGACTATAAACCCTCAACTGCAGTCAAACATGGCCACGGCCTTGCCTTGCTGCCGCACTACCCGCTGTACTTCGTATTTGACGACATAAACGCGACTCTTAGGGCCGCGGCCATGCTTGGGTCACTACCAGTCCTTGACTTGCTATGGCGATTGGCGGGGCCGCTGACCCTCGCCCGCATGGTGTGGCACTCGAACCTCCACAGTGGCTTCATTGCACACGCAATCGAGAACGACCAGGTGCAGGCCCTTGATTGGTTCTCGGGCGTTACCAGCGCGGCGAATATTCCGGTCCAATGGGAGTCGCGGCGCTGGGAATTGGCCGCATGCGAAGGCCACACGCGCTCCCTGATGTGGACGATCGAGCGTGGGTACATGACAGAGTTGGATTGCGAAGCGGCATTGCTCTCGACCCAGAGTGGAAATACATCCGTGGTAGACTGGTGGATTGCACAACAGCCAAGCAAGGAGGTAGCCATGGCCGCCCTGAACTCGGTAGAGCTCGTGCAATCAACCAGATCGACCAAATCCCTGGACTGGTGGTGGGCAAATGCGCATTCAGGGGGACTGCCGCATCTCAATTCGTTTGCGGACATTGTTAACAATATGCTCTTTCGTGGCGATATGGACTCGATTGAATGGTGGTGGGCGCGGTTCCTGGAGCATCGCACGCCAGAGCACACGTTCGGATCGAAGCGCACTGCCACAGAAATTGCAAGGTACCGCCAATTCGCTGTCATGGAATGGCTGTGGGACCACTCGCATGCCTCGGGGAATCATTACGACCCTACCGCGTTTCCGTTCTTCTCCCCAGACTGGCACGGCATCCCATTGCAATCGATATTTTCGGTCTATTCGCCCACAAGCCTGCCGTTCCTGCAGTGGGTCGTCGCAAAGTGTGCGGTGCTCGGCCAGCGGCTGGTATTCAACGATCACTTTGTCTATCCGTGGATCTCCA
>MU624591.1:0-14111 GCA_025349905.2 Blastocladiella britannica
CAACCTGATTGTACGGATTCGTGGGAAGTTGCTTTGTTTCATTTTTCACGAAAAAGTCAATAGTTCCTCTTTCAAAAGTACGAAAAATTGGTCGAGAACAACGGCAGAAAGAAATGGCCCTCAATCCCGGCCAGCCGCCGGCACTACCCCTCTGGACTGGCCGCCTCGCATTGACTCTGCGCTCGGGCGCAGCCGATCAGCGATCGGCATCGGCCATGTGCGATGTGACCCTGACCGTACGACGCGAGCCCCGACGCACCCTCGAGCTGTCGCTCACCCAGGAATCCGATCCATATTTCCTGTACACGCTCGTGCTCTCCGAGGAGGACTACCACCTGCTCAAGGCCGATCAGGGCTTTGTGGTTGACTTTGGCGTCTTTCCCGACAAGGTCATTGAGTTGCTTGCCGCATGCGGGGCCACACCACTTACCGCGTTCCCAGCACACCCTGGTCCTGCTGCTCCTGTTCCGGTTGGGCAACCACCCAAGTGCGATTTTTAATATTTTTTCGGCGCAATAAATGCGGTCTGATGTCCTTTTTTACTTGACAGATGCACGGCCCAGCTCCTGGTAGACGGCGGCCTGCGCCCGTCGACGCTGCAGATCGTCGAAACGAATACGTTCAAACAAATCATCCACTTGAGCCTCTTGGTTGTGCCGGGCAATGATACCGCCGTCAAAAAGTACCTTGCATCTGTGGTTGCGCAGCTAAAGGTACGTCCACTTCCGTAGTCCTCTTGGCGGTAAGGCATTAAATGCAGTAATATAGGACCAACTGGCAACCGCCCGCGCCGCCGAATCGCAATCAGCCTCGAGCTACCGGCTGCAGCTTGACGATGCGCACCAAACGATCGCCACGCTGCGGTCCGAGATGGACGCGCAGCGGACCAAACACACGACCGAGCTCCGGCAGCTGACGACCGCGCACTCGGAGGAGCTCAATGCCGAGCGCGTGCAGGTGATGCAGGAGCGCGACCGCGAGCGGCGCGCGCACGCGCAGCAGCTGCGCGACACCGAGTCGCGGCTCGAGGACCAGCTGCAGGCCATGGCGCTGCAGCACACGACCACGGCTCACGCGCACGATGAGGCAGCCGCGCGGGTGCGGTCGCTCGAGCGCGAATTGGCACAGGTGCGCGAATCGCTCGACCGCTTGGACCGCGCGCACGCCGATCTGCAGGCAACGCACTCGCGGCTGGTGGCTGAAAAATCGTCGGTCGAGCGCGACCTGATGCGCGCTCAGGAGGAATCGGTGCGCGCGCGCGAGCAGTCGGCCGCCGCCGAGGCCCGTGACCGCGACCGCGCCGAGTTGCTGGCAGCACGCGACCGCGAGCTGGCGCGCGAGTCGGAGCGCCGCGGCGCTGCGCAGGCGACCGTCGAGCAGCTGCAGGCGCAGGTGGCGTCGCTTGAAGCGTCGGTCAAGGAGAGCGTGGCCGAGATCCACAAGGGCAACGACATCATCAGCAAGCTGCAGGCCGAGGTCAAGTCGGTCAAGAGCAAGCTCAAACTCAAGAATATGGTCACGCTGCAGCAAGAAAAGACTCTGGACGACCAGGCCGGGAAGCTTGCGCAGGTGCAGGTAGAAGCGGACGAGGCCAAACGCAAGCTGGGCGATCTCGAAGCCCGCGCCGTCCGCAACGAGGGCGAGGCCAGCAAGTGGCGGACCGAGGCCGACGAGCTTCGCAAGAAGATGGAGGAGCAACAGACGAGTATGTCATTTTTCTTCTGTTTTTATCTTTGGTTTTGACTGACCTTTTCAAATATGACTAGCAATTGGATGGCTGCATAAGCGGCTCAATGAGGATCTGATGCGTGACGGACCAGGCATGTTTGAGGATCCTGTGCTGGCACCCTACAGCGGCGGTGGGGGCCTTGGCGGAGTGGCACCAGCGGCAGCTGCGGGCACGTACCGCACGCTCTCACCGATCCGCTCGGCCACGGCTGCAAGGATCATGGAGTCGGTGCATCGGTCCGTCAGCCCAGCAAAGCGGACAGGCCCTCCACCCCGCGCATCCATGATCCCAGTCCCTGTCAGTGGGGCAACATCGGCGTATGGAAGTCAGCCCGGGCCTGGGCCAGAAGAGGGGCGGCGATCCCGTCCCTCGTTCCCAGGCGGACCCACAGCCACCTCGAACGGTGGCGGATCGGCATCGCTGTCTTCCGGCATGGCTCGGGCGTACGGAGGAGGAGGGGGGAACAGTGGGCCACCCTTGGCGCGGACAGGGAGCGCGACAGCAGCATCGACAGCGCCACCACCACCACCCCCGTTACTGCCTCCTCAGCAGCAGTCGTCACGGCCGCGTGCAACCAACTTTTTTTAAAAATATACTGGCCAGTGATGCAATTGGCGGCGGTATAAAAAGGCGTCGTTTTGTAGGTGAGAGCGTTCCCTCTCCAGCAAATCGTCTTTGGCAAAAACGATATCAAAGGTACGCGGTACAAGCAATGTTTGGCTCCACCGCCTATCGCCGGCTCTCGTTACTCACCCGATCGATGGTTGCTTCCCCGCGCGGTTTCCCGCAACAGCCCACCATGTCGTCGTACACTGTCCGCAAAGTCAACCCCGCCAACACCCTGGAGCACCGCGTGTTCATTGAGAAGGACGGCAAGCCGGTGTCGCCGTTCCACGACATTCCGCTATACGCCAACGCCGAGAAGACGGTGCTCAACATGGTTGTCGAGATTCCGCGTTGGACCAACGCCAAGCTTGAGGTATCTTATTTTTTTTTCCCAATAGCCAGTGTATGGGTATATTCCTCATCAATACCCCAATAAAATGAACAAATAGATCTCCAAGGAGGACTACCTCAACCCCATCAAGCAGGACGTCAAGAAGGGTAAGCTGCGCTTCGTGCGCAACTGCTTCCCGCACCACGGCTACATCTGGAACTACGGCGCGTTCCCCCAGACCTGGGAGGACCCGAACGCCGTGCACCCGGACACCAAGGCCAAGGGCGACAATGACCCGCTGGACGTGTGCGAGATTGGCGAGCGCGTCGGCTACGTGGGCCAGGTCAAGCAGGTGAAAGTGCTGGGTGTGATGGCGCTGCTGGACGAGGGCGAGACCGACTGGAAGGTGATTGTCATTGACGTGACCGACCCGCTGGCCGACAAGCTGCACGACATTGAGGACGTGGAGACCCACCTCCCGGGCCTGCTGCGCGCCACCAACGAGTGGTTCCGCATCTACAAGATCCCCGACGGCAAGCCCGAGAACGTGTTTGCGTTCAGCGGCGAGGCCAAGAACAAGGCGTACGCCAGCGAGGTGGTGCACGAGACCCACGACGCCTGGAAGCGCCTCATTGCCGGCCAGGCGCCCAAGAACGACATCTCGATCACCAACGTGGCTGTTGCCGGTACCCCCGGCAAGGTCGAGGGTGCCGAGGGCGTTCCTGCCGCCACCGCCTCTGCGCCTGGCCCGATCGACGCGTCTGGTTCGTAAATTTTTTTTTTTTCCTTCAATCGAACGCTCACACATCAATCTGCCATAGTCGACAAGTGGTTCTACATTTCGTCGTCGCCCAACCTGTAAGCGATATATGAGTGAATAAAATATCTTTTTGTTTTTGCTACGGATCGGCCGGCGCCATCTTCTCCAGTGCTGCCACCTCGGCCGCTACCTGGCGTGCGCAGTGGTAGAAATCGCCAAGTTTGTCCTCGCACAGATGCGGCGCGTTGGGGTTCGCTTGCAGACACTCGGCGAACGCGCGGTTCTGCGCGTCGCATCGCAGGCGCAGCAGGCGCACGGACGGGACCCTATTTGGTTATATCATGTTTAGATAAATATACACGATGCTATTGCGGACACGTACTTGGCATCGGTGCACACGTTCAGCGCGATGCGGGCGCGCTCGCAGTTTTTGGGATGGTTGGTCTTGTCGAGGCAGTCCTGGAACGCTGCGAGCTCGAAGCCGCAATGGCGCGCGACTTGGTCCAGCGAAGCCTCCATTATTTTATTGTTTTGTTTTTTCGTAGTGCTGTGAAAATGGGAAGCTTTTCCATTTCACATCCCGCTTTCCACCGGCTCTCAATTCGTTGGATTCCATCACCGACTGCAATTAAACAATAACATGGCGCCAGCAGCAGCAGAGATTGGCCACGCACCTGCCGTCAAGTCTTGTCCGTTCCAATCTCCTTCTTAATTTTGAATTGGACAAATGATTCACCCACGAGATCCGATCATTGCCATTTACAGACGAATTTGTCGCCCATGCATCGGCCGTAACATGCGTTTGCATTGGCCCGCGTCATGGGAACATCATTGCCACCGGTGGTGAAGATCGCCGCGTCAACCTGTGGGCCGTGGGCCGCACTGAACCGCTCCTGGTATTCCTTTACATTTTTTTTTGCTGACTGCCCATTCCGGTCCATTCATTTTGAGCGAAAAACAGTCACTGGCAGGACACACGCACGCAATCACTTCCCTCGCAATGGACGGCCCGGAGCAGTTGCTCGTTGCAGGCGGCAGCAATGGATCGCTCAAGCTCTGGGACCTGGAGCAGGCAAAGGGTAACTTGTCCTCTTTTTATCACTGAAGCTAAAACTATCATGTAATGTAATCTCACGAAAGGATGGTGAAAAAATAAACAGCCATTCGTACGCTCATGGGCCACCGATCCAGCGTTTGTGGAAGCCAATTCCATCCGTTTGGCGATTTTTTTGCCTCTGCGTCCACCGACGGAACCGTCAAGGTGTGGGACATTAAGCGCAAATCGTCCGTCCTCACCCTTGCCGATCCGGCCGGGGCCACCACCACGTGCATGCAGTTTAGTCCCGACGGGAAATGGCTCATCACCGCCTCTGCGTCGAACCCGGCGGTCTCTGCCTGCGTGTGGGACCTGACCGCGGGCCGCATGATCCACCGGTTCAGTGCATCGGCTGCCGCCAACCAAATCGCGTTTCATCCGCGCGAACTGGTCATGGCCACCGCCAACTTGGACGGCACCGTTGGATTCTGGGACCTCGAGTCGTTTGCGCCGATCTCGACGGGCCGCCCGCGCGTCGCCAACTCGCGGCTCTTGTTTTCGCCCGACGGCGGCCACTCCATTCACTTGTCGCCCGGTGCCATGTCGGCCGCGGCATGGGAGCCGCAGTGGGAGACGGTGTGGTCCGTACCGCTCGATGCGCAGGGGATCGCGACCGGGTTCCACGACGCTGCGCTGGTGACCACGGGAGACTCGGCGCAAATTGTGGCCGCGGCCATGGTGGACTCGTCAGTCCACGTCTACCGAGTCGAAGTGCCGTCGCTCCTCTTGGGCCAGTCGGTCATGGCGCCGACAGCTCCACAGGACAGGGGTGTGAGCTATGATATCCCTCGTGCCGCTGCGCCGGAACGCGGTTCCTCCTCCTTGTCAGCCCTCGCCCCTCTCCCACCAATTTCTCCCGTGTGGCAAGCCAACCGAGCGTCGGGACTCGCTATTGTTAGCGACATGACGACCCCGGACCCTCTGGGAAGTCGCTTCTCGTCCAACGTCTCTATGAATGAGCACGCTGCACCACCACCTGGTGGTTTCCGCGAGGGCGCGACTCCGCGGCAGCCGCTGTCACGCAGTGGGTCTGCTGCCATGTCCTCTGATGCCCTCGACAGCACGCAGCGGCCATCTGGATTTGCCACTCCTACTCTTGGCGGTGGTGGGAGTGCGAACAACGGTGGGATGCGTCCAGCGGCGCCGCTTGACCCACTTTGGCGAAGCGAATCGGCGGCAATGCGCGAAACTACGCCGACGGCCTCGCTCGCCGACATGAATGCGAGTGGAGGTACCGCCACTGCCCAGTCCACCGATTCGCTTTCAGCAACGGCTACTGCCAATGGTTTGCAGCGTCAACTCGCGAGCGCTGGATCAGGGGTGCCATCGAGTGCAACATCACGCACATCTGAGTCGGGCGGCGCGGATCCAAAACCACCCCAGCACCAACAACAACAGCAGCAGCAACAGTATCCGCCCATGTCAATGCCAGTTCCCACGCAATTGGACATGGGCGCTTTCCCAACGCCCAAGGCAGACCGACGCGGGCCCGCCCCGTACGAATGCGTGCCATCCGTGGGCATGCCAATGCCGGTGCCCATGCAGTTCCTCACGCCGTCTGTGACCATCCCCACTCCGCCAACATCGGCCCCGACCAAGCCCGAGGTTGTTTCGGCCGGGACACAAATGACGCCCGTCGCTCCACCGCAAATGGTGGATCACGCATCATCGCCGTTGGAAGGCAAGCGTGGCACGTCGTCATATATTTTTATGGGATCACATATATTGACTTTTATCGTACCTAGTTCAAACCGGCGGCTTGCACGATGTCGTCCGGCATGTCATTTCCACGGCGATCGGTACCTCACCCGCCGATGCGGCTCTGCCGCCCACCTCGTTCAGTGCGCATGCGCCAGTCCCAACAACTTCAGCGCGGGTGTCTTCTGCCACACCGTACAGCACCAGCAGCAGTCAACCAGCCGCGCCGGTAGCAGTTGTTGCACCAAAGCCTCCCGCCGCGACGACCGCACCTGCCCTTAAGACTGCACCTGCACTGACGACCGCACAAGTTCCCGCGCCACGAGCGACAAGCACGCCGTCCCCAAACGCCGCGCTCTTGTCGCGAGTAGGAGCGACCGCACAGCCTCTCGGGCTGGATCTGGCCGAGTTTGCGCGCGGATCCACGCGCCGGGTCCCGCTATCGACCATTACGCTGGCCTCCGTTTCGGCCGGCCACGCCAGTATCGCCGGTCTGATGGCCCAGCGACTGCGTACTCTCGAGTCCCTGCGCGGCGGATCATGGGACCCGACTAACCTCAAGTCGCTGGTGCTGGCGTCCACCAAGACGCGCAGCCATGCAGTGTGGGCCGACATGCTCCGCGCATTCACGCTGGCTGCACCTCGCGGATGGAACCTGGACGTGTGCGTTGGCGTACTGCCGTGGTGCGCCGAGCTCATGTTTGAGCCATTTGAAGAGTACGTTTTCCGTTCTTCCCTTCACGCCTGAGCAGCTCTCATAACGCTGGTTTTGGTTAGTTACATTGAGGCAGCATGTGTTGCGGTTCAGGTGATCCTAGTCAACTTTGCTCCGCTCATTCAAGAGACGCTTGGATCCGCGGTACCGCAGATTGGACTCGACTTTTCACGGGAAGAGCGGTATGGTTCATTCATTGATTGAATGAGCAAGAGACTGACTATTGACTCTAAATTTCAAAAGACTCCAAAAGTGCCGATCGTGCAAAATGGAACTGATCCAGATCAAGCAAATCTTTGAAGAGCTCTCGGGCACGCATGGCCCGATTGGGACGCGGATTCGGGCCGTCTCCACCGTGTTTCCCTCCGACTGGTAGTAATGAAATGAAATGTTTTATGGTACAAGTTCTCTCCCTTCCACCCTCCAAGATTAAGTCAGTTACCACTTGAGCACCTTGACGCGCTTGCCTTGCTTGGTGGTCTTGGTGACAACGGTTCCAGTGAACTTGTTGACCTTGATCCGCTTGCGCTTTGGCGCCTCGATCTCTGACTCTGATTTCCTGCTTGTTGCTATAAATCCAAAAAACAAAATCAAGTCAACTCCTGGAGAACAAAACAAGATAAACGAAAGAGCATCGTACCATCCACCTCCATGGCCGCAACCTCACCAAAGGTCGTGTTCTCAGCATCCTCGGCCTCCATCTTGGCCGCGGCCTCGGCCGCAACGCGCTCGCGGATTGGTGCATCCAGCAGCACCTCCTTGAACGAGAACGAGAATTTGGACTTGAGCGGCTCGGGCTCCTCCACGTGCACTACCTTCGAGCCCTTGTGCAGCTCGTGCGTCAGGCGGTGAAGGCGCTTGTCGGCTTCCTCGCCCCACAGCGACGCGCGCTTGATAATGCGGAACTTGCTGGATATAATTTGTGAGGTCGAGAACGATAGCGGAACGAACTGTTGCACTCGCGCGCGTACCGCTTGGACTTGGAACGGATAGACTTGCCCATGTTATTTTATATATGCGATTATGATGATTGGAGGAATGGAGTGAATATCAGTAACAGAAAAAAATGTGCGACTTTTGCAGTGTTTATTTTTAGCCAGCACGTGCACAGTATCCACTGTCAAACATGTCAAAACAAGTGCCACCGGAAAAACAACACATCAATACGGCACTGCTACCGCACCAACCCTTGGATCGCTCGGGCGCTTCTGCATCGTATAAGAACTGAATGCGGTCGGGATCATGGCTCCTGCGCCGAGCTGAGTCACCAACGGCTGGCTCTGCGCCTCGGTTGCACTAGTCGACGCTGGCAGCTGCCCCTCCGGGACCGGTGGCTTCCAGCGGAGAATAAAGTAAAGTATGATCACGACGGCCGAAATGGCGACAATGGCCATGTTCCTATTTATTGGTCGTTTTGGTCAGTACTCAAGTCAGGAAAGAGAGATTTGCTTGCAAGCACACCAAAAGAAGCCAAGTACATCCACGGATGCGCCAATACCAGGAACGCCAGGTTGGACATTGCGCTATCCGGACCTTGTTTAGTGAGACCACCCATAAGTCACAAAAAAAAAGAAAAACATACCAAGGAAGGAAGTGCAAATAGAAGCGCACACGGCGGGGCCATCATTGGCGGCTCCACTGCCCGCTTCTTGCGCGCGACTTGCAGTGCAAGGTACCCCATGATCAGCGATAGGAACCAACTAAGGGCCACGATAAACAGCGCAAACCCTTTGGTGGTACCCGATCGTCCAATCGTGAGGGTGAGCAGCAAGGATCCAAAGTCCTGGCTCTGGTCTGCAAACACGCCAAATTGCGGGAGCGCGAAACCCGGGACGGCACCATTGACCGAGATGCGCATGGGAACTGATCGAGTCACATTGTTGAAAGTGGTCTGCGCTATTAAGTCCACATTCGACAAGTGCTGGTCGAATGGGTAGTCGCGTGTGTCGGATTCGTCAAATGTTATGGTGGCATCGACTGATTTTGGGTTGAGTTCATGAATATTTTTCGGCTAAATGAAAATTAGTGAATCATGGAGGAGGCGTACTGGATCCAAGTCGCTCCCCAACCCGAATGGCCTTGGTCGTGTCCTGGATAGTGAGCGTAATGGGAAGGTTGGCTCGGCGCTCGCCATTTGCGCGGGTAAAGAGCGGCAGAGAATTTGCATTGGCGGGGCCATCAAAGACCGCCAACAAGTCGAGCGTCAAGTGGTACGAGCCCTTGAGCGTGTCAATGTTGGAAATGCGCGCTGAGACGTTGATGTATTGTGAGAAGTTGGGAATCGGCGACGACGGAAGCACATTGCTGTCGCTAATTTCCCCCCGGTACACGAGGTAGGTTGGCGTCAGGATCGCCGCCCAGACGGCACTCACCACCAGCAAGTAGACGATGCGCCGCAAGACCTTTCGTCGACCCAGGGCGGGGGCCAGGCGCGTAAGATACAACATTTATATTTTTAACGCAATTCTTGCAATTTTTGGGACTGATTGAGACTTGATGATTTGGAAGAGGGAAATGGTGTATCCTATAAAGGAAAACAATGCTCGAAGAAAGGGAGGCGCAATGAGCCCATGCCATCAAGTACGTGGCGAATTCTGGTCAAGTTTCCAATTTATAAATCAAGCAACAGCCTGCGATGATGGTCCCACATCAGGGCTCTGCGACGGCAACGACGCCAATGGCGATGACGACCACCACCGGCGTACGTCGCGCGCAATGTTGAGCACGTCGAGCACGACCCACACGCGGAACCACACAACGGCCCACTCGCGCGCCCACGACCGCAGCGCGCGCAGACTCCCGCCCTGGGATGCGGTCCCGACAACCATGACCGTGACCCATCGGCCGATCCACCCGAGCACGCTCGTGTCGCGGCCCATGGGCGTGTGTCGGCCCAGCACCGCGAACCACGCGTGCGCGCGAAACTTGGGCAAGTTCTTGCCGCCGAGCGCGCGATGAACGCCTGATACCAGGTTGATGGTGCGCATCACCAGCAGCATGTCGCGAGGGAGCCCCTCGATGAAATCGAGCGCGTCCTCGAGCGAGAACTGCACGCCGCGCATCGACTTGCGCACTTTGCGCCGGTGCGAATCGTCAAACTCGTCGCCAATCACCATTGGCTCGTCGGCTGCCGCCTCGGCCGCAGCTGCACCGGGGTTGGGTCCATGCATTTGCGTGGTGGCATTGAGCAGCGGTGGTGGCTGCAAGGGAACGGTCGAGTCTGCCGCGACGGGGATCGCACCGACAGGATCGGCAGCTCCTGGTCCTTTGCGCACCACGCCGGCAAACATGAGCGGGAAGTAGGCCCAGTACTTGGACCCGCCAGGGCCGAGCCGCTCGCCCACCGACATGAGAAGTTGGTCGTTGGTAGTCAGAATGCCAACCTGTTGCAACATAAAGGTCAGTATTTCCTAAACGTAAAATAGAATGAATTGCCAGCATACCCATAGATCGCAATATGTTTTGCGGAATGGCTCGTCCAGTTCGCGGTAAAGGCCATGATCCAAAAGCACCAGCTGAGTAACGCCCGGCTTAGTGGGACTTGCACGAACCAGCATGTTTCCCGGATGCTGAAAATTCGAGAAATATCAATATTGGTAATAATGGAACGAAAAAAAACACAACCATACCGGATCACAGTGGACGAAACCTTGGACAAAGATCATCTCGCTAAAGACGTCGATCAGCGTCGTCTGAAGTGAGTCCAGGTCAAACCCCTTTCGCGTGAGCTCGGCAACGTTGGTGACGCGCGTGCCGTGAATGAACTCCATCGTCAAAATACGCTCCGAGGTCAGATCCCAGTGGATATCGGGAATGTGAAAGTCGCCGCGACTGTTGCGATGCGCGAATCGTTCGGCGGCCGATTGCGCATTGCGCCCCTCCAAGCGAAAGTCAAACTCTTGCGTCAGGTTGGTTTCGAATTCGCGGACGATCCAGCCTACCGTTTTGTTTTATTTGTTTTATTTGTGAGCGACACCGTGCAACGTAGGGAAAAGAATCAGAAGCGTACCCAAGTGAAACTCGGGGAAGAAAACAGTCACAAGCTGAGTGAGCGTATCCATGACCACCAGATCGACGCGGAAATTCCGCACCACCTCCTCGTACTGCACCTTGACGGCGCATTCGCGGCCATCGTGCGTCATGGCACGATGGACCTGTGCAAGAGAGGCCGCTGCCATCGGCTCCTGGTCGAATTCAAGGAAAAAGTCTGGCATTTGTTTCCAGGCGTGAACGAACGACTCAGAAGAATTGAATCAAACAGAAAGTACCCATGGGAAGCCCGCCCAGCTCGCGCTGGAATACGCGGCACACCTCATCAAACGGATGGTAAGGTGCGCGGTCTTGCAGGACAGAGAGCGTGTCCGTGTACTCCTTTGGTACCATTTTGACCAGGGATCCGACATGCTGTGCGGCTTTTGCAATCAAGGTGTGTCAGTCCTTTTAACTGGTTTGACAGGATAACAGACGATGAACGAACCCTTGTTGTAAATGCCGCCATGGTTCTTGCAGAGCCAGAGCAATTTCTCGGCGCTGGATGAGGAAATACAATGTCAATTAGATCAAAGACGAAGTGACAGCGACAATAGATACCTCTTTTGATGCACGAGGGTCCGCAGAGCGACGTATTCCTCGCTTTCAATGCCCATGTGCCCATGCTGCATGTACAGCATCTTGTAGTCCACCATGATCGAAGCGGTGACTGCAAACGTGCTCACCGATCGCCAGGTGCCCTTGATGACCGTTTCGACGCGCGTGCGTGGCGATGCGTCGGCCTCGACCGGGATTTGCGTCGCCACCGCGAGCGTGAGCCCACCAGTCGCAAGTGAGGTCCACAGCGCGGCTTGTCCCAATCGGCGCGTCCACCTGCTCCATGCCCGCGGTTGCGATGCGGCAGCAGCAGCGGCAGAGGGAGATGCCCGAGAAAAGAGCCACGGTTTGGGTGCAATGCGCGGGCCCGGCGCGTGTGCACTGGGCGTCTGGGAGTGTGTCGGCGGCACGCGCACGCCGCGCGCTGGCGCAACAGTGTTCGCAGCGGTAGCGACGCGTCGCGATATCAACCGCGCCGGGATCGATCGAGCAAACATTTTTAAATGGCAGCAATACAAATAATACGACGACAGTTGCGCGCGCCCTTGTCGCTGTTTATGCTGCTGGGAAAAGTCGAGTTTTTGGTTGATTTGTGAAATGACAAAGAAAAAGGCTCGAATCGATCGATCACCTTGGTGCCGCCGGCAGCCGGGACTAACCAACTTTTGTATTCGCCACGTGTCACTCGCGCTGCACGCCCTACTCGTACTACGTTACCACTCCTTGTTCCAGCCCATTTCCCAGAACCCGATCTCCAGACGGGTGGCCTTGCGGAACGTGTCAATGAGACTCTCGATGCGCGCCGGCGCGTGCCACACGCCCAGTTCGACCGCCAGGCGCTCCATCAGCACCTCGCCGTCCTCGCATGCCTGCTGAAAGTCGGGCTTGGCGTAGTTTTGCACCCAGCGCCAGTACCGGTTCTTGGTATCGTCCTTGACCGTATTGGCGTCCTTCATGAGCCATACGCCAATGTCGCCGTACCCAAAGAGGCACGGGGCCAGGGCCGCACGGAGATCCAGCAAGTCTCCGGACATGCCACGGTCCAACGTAAACCGCGTGTACGCCATGTTGGGACGCGCCTCGGTCGTGGCCGCGAGCGCTTGCGCGTCAATCCCCCATTCGGCGCAGTACCCGACATGCAGCTGGGCCTGATGTGATTTTTTTTTTTTTTCGACAAAGCGTGAGGCCGAGCCCAGAGAGTAAAAATGAACATAACGAACCTCATTGGCAATATGCACCACGATCTTGGCCGAAAACACCGAATCGGCCATGTTTTGCGCCTTGTAAGCCGCCAGCGCATTGCAGCGCGCATAGTGGGTCAAAAAGACATAGTCCTGGGTCAGGTAGTGGCGGAAGCAGTCCTCGGGCAGTGTGCCATCGCCCATACCGCGCACAAACTTGTGGTGCGTGTAGTCGTACTGTCGTTGCGTATTTTAATATGATCCTGGGCCACTTGAATCGCAACGCGAAAAATAATACATACCCAGTCCTTGCCGCAGGCGTTCTTGAGCAGTGAGACGATCGACCGCGGCGTGTGCAGCAGCTGTGCCTCACGGCGCCAGCCCAGCTCGGTCAAGGTGACCACTTGGTGGTCATCAGCAGCATCACCATTGCTGGCAGTGCCGCCATTCTGGCGGTCACTGGTAGAGGCAGGTGCAATATCCACGCCGGCCTCGACCACAACCGCCTTGGCAGAGACGGGCAACTCCTCGCCGACCGCCACGGCCATACCGCCCTCGATCGCAAACCCGTGGTTGAGCGGGCCATGGCCAGCACCCAGCCCGGCCTGCGCGTACTTGATGGCATTGTGCGTGTACGCGATGGCGCGACGGACCGCATCGACCACGATCGTGCGCACGGCGGGTGCATTGGTGGCGGTCGCGCGCGGGCGGCGCGCAAGGTACGCGGTGATGGCCGCAGACAGCGTGCACCCCGTGCCGTGCGTCGACGACGTGGCAATGCGCGGCGTGCGGAACACCGAGTACTCGTGCGTCACGGCATCGTAAAGCACGTCAATGCACACCATGTCCTTTCCGGCGGTCGCCGGCAGCAGCGACGCGGCATCCAGCGGCAGGTGGCCGCCCTTGACCAGCACGAACCGCGGGCCGAGCGTCGACAGTGCACGCGCCGCGCGCTTCATGGCGTCGAGCGAGTCGATCGGGCCCACCTGGGTGTCATCGTCGCTGGGAGGCTGCACAAACTTGAGCAGCAGCTCGGCCTCGGGAATGTTGGGCGTCAGCACGTCCGCCAACGGCAGCAGATCGCGCACCATGGTGCCGACGGCCTCGGCCGCCAGCAGCGGGTCGCCCGACGTGGCCACCATCACCGGGTCGACCGTCAGCCATGGCCGCTCTGAGTCGCCCGCCGGTGGCGTCGCAAGGGCCGCGGCCACCTCCGCGATCACGTCCGTGGTCGCAAGCATGCCAGTCTTGACCGCATCGATCCCGAGGTCCGCTGCCACCGAGTTGAACTGGGTGCGAATGAACTCGGGCGGCACCGAGTGGATGCCCTGCACGCCGAGCGTGTTTTGCGCCGTCAGCGCCGTGATCACTGTTTACCCATTTTCTTAGTACGTTTTTTTTTTTTTTT
>MU624591.1:14121-44517 GCA_025349905.2 Blastocladiella britannica
ATCAACTTCAGACACGCACCCGACATGCCGTACGAAGACAGCGCGGTGAAGGTCTTGAGGTCGGCCTGAATGCCAGCACCGCCGCCAGAGTCGGACCCGGCGATCGTCAGCGCACGCGGTGGGCGCGGGGCCAGCACGGCCGTGTTGCTGGGTGCAGTCATTATATTCTTGTGTTATTCGATACGCTCGTTGGGGACAAGTACGCGTAACGAGAGAGAGAAGTTCGAGGACGCGACATGCTGGTATTTATTTTGCCCCCGTCCCATGTCCGCCCCTCGTGCCAATCGCCCAAGTTCCCCAACACCATCAAAAAGGGCAAGTGCGAGCAGGCACACAGTCACTCACGAGCCCCACGCGCCACCGGGGAATCCGGCTCCGGCGGCACTCCCTGCCGCGGACAAAAGGTATGCACTGGAGTCGGCCGCTCCAGGCGGCTGCTGTTGTGGGTACCCTTGTTGCGGCTGTGGTGGGTAACCCGTCGACTGCGGGTGCATGGGCATGGGCTGGTACCCGCCATAAGGGATCTCGCCGCCAGGTGTCGACGTCATCGGAGACCCATATGGAGAAGCACCAGGTCCAGGGCTGTAAGGCACGCTGCCACCGCTGTTCCCAGTGGGCGTCGGGTAGATAAATCCGCCACCACCACCAACGCCCGTCATGTGTGGTGGAACTGCCGACGGGTAACCGCCTGCCACCATCCCGCCCATCGGCGGATAACCAACCCCGACGCCGCCACCGCCAGGGTAATACGGGGATGGCTGCGGTGGGTAACCGTACATTGCAGGCGGAGGCGGGTACCCGCCGTACGGCGTGGGTGGCGCACCCACGGGCGAAAACGGCATGGGCATGGAGATCGAGGCCATCGGGTACGGAATTGCGCCGGCGGGCGGAAGTGGAGGGACCGGGTACGCGCCAGCAACAGGATAGCCGGCGAGATCCGTCAGCGCTCCATTGGAGTTGCGGACTGGGAGCGAGTGGTACGGCGCGCCATGATTGCTGGCGCCCGTCATTTGAGGCACCGCTGCCATCGGTGCAGTTGGATAAAAGGGACCAGGCGACACTCCTCCTTGCTTTGGTGGTGGTGGCGGCGGCGTGGTCGCGGATGACGTGAGCGACGACCGCCGCGAGTCGGGGTCGTGCGGTGGTGGAGGCGGCGGTGCGATGCCATAGGGGCGATGGAACGAGCCGGCGGGCGACGCAGTGTGCATGGACGACAAGGACGGTGCTCCATGCAGAGAAGACGCAGACGGTGCCCCGTGAAGCGAGGACGCAGACCCCATGAGCGACGATGCGTGCACCTGGTCGTCAACGATCCCGAGTTCGGTCATTTGCCCCGACGCCCGCTGACCAAATGGAGGCGCGCCGCGGAGCTGCATCACCGCGTCCACGGTGGCAATCACCTCGGCGTGTGCGGACGCGGTCGTCGGGGACGTCGTATCTGGGACCGCGCCTTGCGCGTGCGGCGAGTGCGGCGGGTACAGGTGGAAGCGCACCTTGTGCAGGCCGCCTCCACCAGTCGCACCGCGGACCGAGACCAGAGAAGTGAGCGCAATGGACCCGGCGGCAACGCGGCCGACACCGCGCGACGAGAGTAGGCTAAAGCGCACATGGCCGTCGCGGAAGGGAACAAAGGCGGAATTGAACGTCAGCACGGGCATCTGCGACCACATCACGGCGCCCGTGTGCTGATCGCGGTGCTGCGGCAGCGTGCGGATCGACTTTCCTGGGTCGGGGTCTGGAAAGATCTCGAGCTGCAAGGGGTCGTGCAGCTGTGGCAGCGTGACGCCAAGGGAGATTTGCAGGTCCTGCATGGTCAGCGTCACGTCCACCAGCCCTATTACATATAGGTTTGAGTGCCGGTAAAGCAGATCAAAGGAAAAAAAAGGACAACGTACAATCCATTTCGGCAGTAAAGTACAGCATGCCCTTTGGGTTGGTTTGCGCGTCACGCAATGGCAGTTTGTAATGCTTTGGCCCGTGGGCAATGGTGTGCAGATCGACCGAGCAGCTCCCAATTGGATCATCGGCCTTGAATCTGACCAAGGTCAAGGTGGTGGTTGATATTTGTCAGTCTCGCGCTACTCCACATCAAATCATATAAAAGACGGACCGATCGTGATCCATGACATCAATGGAGAGCTTTTTCTCGCTCAGCCTGTCAAGGTACTGCGTCTCGTAGACAAAGTTGAGATCGAAGCAATCAAAGGTTGGGTTGAGCGTCTCCTTCTCCACGGACGACTTGGCCGATTTGAAATTGTCCCAGTTGACTTTGATGTATGGGTCGGACCTGCCATTGCGGTCCATGGCCTGTTATTTTTTTTTGCCATGTCAATACATTGGGCGTATTGAAGGAATATGGATACGAATCGACGTACAGGAAGATTGGTGGCCCGGAATTCGTGCAGGCGCACGCGAAAGCGGCCCTTGGTGGTCCCTGAGGCGGGGGCGTGTTGTTGCATGGTGGTTTATACTGTCAGTTCCAAAGAGACGTTGGGAGAGCAGGACAAGAACGATATCCCGACGGACTGCGATCAGCCAAGTGTCCACGATCGAGTCCCGCCAAGGGGTTATGTTTTGAGGAATACGCGTCAGCGTCGCTCCTGCCAGGGACTCTGTCCGACGCTCTCTTTGCCAAGGACCCTTTCACATTCTCCTCTTTGTGCCCTCCCCCCTCCCTCTGCCTTGTAAAACGTTTTATTATTTGATCAAATGTCCTACCCAGCGACCTACAACGCCGCGGTCGAAAACGAGGGCGAAATGCCCCTCGACGATCTCATGATGGAGGATGGAGAGATCGGCGATGACGCAGGGCACACAAGAACTGCACCGCAACAGCAAGAACAACAACAGCACCAGCAACAACATCCGCGCAAGCGTCGTGCCCAGGTACCCTGCCATTTTGCTGACCTTTTGGCATTTTTTCAAGCAGCTCACAATCAAACATTTTACCAGAAGCGCACAGCCGCTGCTCCGCCGTCACAGGACGAGGACGACTTTTGGGACGATTCAGCGCTCATTGTTGCCTGGGACCGCGCCATGGACCGGCACAAGGTACTCTCTCTTTTTTTTTTTACGTGTCCTGCCATTTGTTCACCATTTTTTTTTAATGCAGCGACGCGAACGAGGCGAAGTCCTGTCAGACTCGTCCGACGACGACAACGGCGATGACAACGACGACAACGGGTACGGCACCCAAAACGGAGACAATGATGCGGTAGCAACACAGGACCCATCCTCGATCGCCGAACCGGCTGCTCCGACCATCCCCATGGGTGGCATGGATCCCGACTCGGCCCAGCTCACGGACGCCGAGCTCGTCCAGCGCATGTCCTCGCACTGGTACTGGGCTGGTTATTACGCGGGTCTCTACAGCGCACGCACCGCCGCCGCCGCCGCAAGTCAACCTCAGTAAAATCCTCTTTTTTTCCTTCCTCTCCTGACCTTTGACCGTGCGTTGCAAATTCCCAAGTACACAAAAAGAAACATGCGAATACTTCTATTTATTTTTCAGTTTGCGTTGGCGGTGGCAGCATCGTGCCAGGATCCGGCGTTGCGAGTAGTGACTGCGTGGACACGATCCACCATACTTCGGCCACCCACAGTCGCGCCACAGACCCGATCGAAAGCGATCCCCGACCACCACCCGGCCCCAATCGAACCCATGGCGCTCTCCCAACTGGGTTTGCTGCTTCGAGTAGTCCGCGCTTGTCGCGCTTCTTTCCCGCGGCCGCAGCCGCAACATCGTCCATGGTGGAGCGCACACTGAAGGTATGTTTTCCCGGACTCGACGACGCTGGAATCACGATTGGCGGCTTCTTGGTCCCCGGCTGCTGCTGCAGCTGTGGTGGCGGCGTGGGCGGCGGGCGCTGATCGTGCTGTGGATGAAGGCGCTTGCGCACGGGTGGCAGCAGACGGTGCATGCCCAGGTGGCTCGGGCAGAGCAGGCGGCAAATATAATTATCCTCGTTGACTGCGGCGAGGACCGCGGGCGAGACTTGCGACACATGCTCTGCTTCGTCTGGTACCACATTTTCGGCAGGCGGTAGTTTGATGTGAGGCATCTGTGGTGGTGTTGCATCGATTGGCGCAAGAAACAGCGAGGCGGCCAGCACCAAGATGGGCACAATCAGCAAGCATACAACGAGAACCCAATGGCTGAGTGCCTTGGAGGAGGTTCCGAAAGAAACTCTGCGTGCGACGCGCCGACTGCCCGCCGTGTCGAGATTTGGCGCGGAATTCAGGTCCTCTTTATCACTCTCGCCATCAAGAGTCGCGGGCGAGTCGCCACCACCATTGGACACGCCGTCCGCCTCTGACCCGGACTCGCTTTGACGACGCGAGTCTGGTGCAATCGGTCTTGTGATGGGCGTGACCGAAAACAATGCGCCGAGAATGGGTGCGCTCCTGATCACCTTGCGCGGCTGGAAGTAGAGCTCCTCCATGGTCTCAAGGATGGGGACATTGAATGTGGTCGATGCGCGGGACGCGTCGGACGAACCCGGCTCAGGTGGGGTAAGCGTGTCGCCGTCACTGGAAGGAAGCAGGAACGGGTTGACTTCGGGAGTGAGGCCGACGTATTGGTAGCTCCACAGCCAGTCCACGATCCTCATGACCGCATCCACGTCGAGGAACCCGAGAGACGACAGGACAGTGCCGGACGGAACTAGCGTGTCGCGCATCCACGGGAACCGGTGCTGCAAGTGTACCAACCGACAAAGCCATCCATGGACGATGGCGCGCATGTGGGCAAGGGTCGTGACTGGAAATAGCTCAGCGTGAGACGACTGCGGGTCCGGGACATTGGGAACAGAGTGCGACGAAAAGTCAGCCGTGCTCCCGTCGCTTTTAACATTGCGGAACGAGTACTCAAAGTGCGAGGGGTTGCTTCCATTGCGGCCCTCATGTCGAAAGGCAAGCATCATGTAGAGCAGCGTTTCAACAACCGCCAACCTGTAAGTTTCGGTTGACAAGGGCGTCGCAGAGTCGGTTGGGGCAGTGGATGTCGCAAACAGGAGTGTGTGGTCCGGAGATGTGGGTAGCACCGCCGCCGTGGGCGTCATTGTGGGACCAATGTCCGGGTATGGTAGGTCTGGAAACTCTGGCAGCCAGTTAAACATCCACGAGAGCCGCTCAGCGAGTACCTTGATGTTGACCGTCGCAACATCGGTGATGAGTCGCATGCCAGTGAGAAGCGGGTCCCTGTCGAGCACCTGCAAGCACTGTCCCAGATGCCAGGGGCAAGGAACCAGGTGCCGGCGCCGCTCAGAGTGAAGTGCGTGAGCAGTCGCGCGCACAAGATTCGGGAACCCTGTCGGTGCGGACCCAGCGCACCACTTGTGCACGATGGAGGTAAGCAGGCCCTGCAATGATTCGGACGGAGCCATGCTCCCAGAGATGGACGTGAAGCGGCGCTGTACCTCGGGGGATTGGGCAGCGCTCACGTCGCCCGAATCGAGCGCCACGCGCTTGATGGAGATCAAACTCTTGGGGACGCGATCTGCGAGTCCGCCGCCGCCAATCCCGGCCGAGACGGAAATGAACTCGCTTTGTGGACTGGTATCGCCTTTGAGGTGAAAGACGAGGAGCGACTGGCCCCACGACGACAAGAGGCACTTGTCCAGCAGCGGCTGAGGACACACCGAGACCCCAGAGAAGTAGTTGCTGAGGCTGGCAAAGTGACAGAGCTGCATCAAGTGCGCCTGGAACTGCACCTTGGCACCGAGCGCTGGCGCCGCGCGAAAGAAACCCTATTTTATAATGTGGACAAATCGGTCAGGCACTCGCTCGGCAGCTTAACAAGGCAAACTACATAAAAAAAGTTGAAGACCATACATAGTTCATCTTGGGCATGAATGATTGTCGAAGCCATTCTGCGTCATGGGTCGGATCATAGCCCAAAAGCGGTTCCAGGAGCGGATTTTTGGACGGATGCATGAGGTAGTCCAGAAACGGAAGCAGCTTGATGCCGCTCGGCAGCGTGCGCGGGTCCACCAGCTGCTCAATTCGCCCGCAGAGCGCCGCATTGACGCCAGCGTACCTGGCCACCACATTGGTTGTATCCACAGGGCCACCGCGAATGCGTTCGACGCGCATCTTGAACGACGCGTGGCACAACGAGCCTTGCATGGCGATCGGCGACACCACGTTCCCAAATTCGTCCAACGTAAACAAAAACCCGATGGCGGCCTTAACATTCGACGGGAGGCGATCCCAGCGGACAGTCACTGCGAGCTCATCGACCGACCCGTCAATGACTTCCTGGCGGATGTTGCGGGTTGTGCACCGCCACACGTCGTACATGATCTCGGGCGTGATTTGCGCGCGATCGACTTGTGGCCAGTTCGTTGTGCTGCCAGTGTCAGAATAGCGGGCCGGCATTGGCGTTTGGCCGGTCGAATTGAGCTTCGAGTCACCATCCCTCTCCAGCGGCGGGATCATCATCAAGTGCTCGCGAACAAAGCCATGCACCTCGTGGCTTTCGGCAGCGCCGAGCGCAAGGGCAGATGTGACCCACTTGACTTGGTCCTTTACAATGAGTTCTACCTCTTCCAGCTGGAACTTGTTGGGGGTTGGCAGCACGAGCGGGCGCGAATGGAGCAAGTAGCAACTCAGAAACTGCCTCTCGCGCGCAGCCTCGGCACTAAAGCGTGCGCCTTTCCACTTGACGAGCAGCTCGCGTTGCTCGTGGAACGTGTGGCCCGCGAGTTGAATGTAGGAAAAGAGCCAGTCGAGCGAACCAGGGCCAAAGTTGGTTACCCGCGGCAAGGGAAGTACGGCCGGTGCAGCTTGAGCTGGCGGCGGTTGATCCGGTGCTCCAGACGCGCTGTCTTTCCGCTGGTCCATTTGCAATGGTGGTGGTGGTGACGACGAAGTGTTGGATGTCGGTCGTTCATATTGCTGTTGGGGTTGCTGTCCCACCACCAGTGGCTGGAGAGACGCGTGTTGGTCGATTTCTTCGAGCAATGCGCGTGCGATCCTGGAGACAGAGACTCCGAGCCACCACGGATCGTGTACTGGGACGCCTGTTGTTTGCTTGTCGCCATAAAAGATGTTGGGCATCACCGTATGGCCCAGATCAATGGAGGTTGTGGCATTGGCGTGGCTCGAGGGGGTCGAGCGCGTTGTTCGTCCGGAGTTGCTCCGGGGGTGAGATGTGGGCATGATTTAAGATCAGTAATCCGTTTAGGAAATAATACTTCGGGGAATGATTATTGATCAGCTATTGCATTTTGTGTACTTCTGCCGCATTGTACCCCAATGCAAGCAGCAATCCACCCAAGGGACCCTGCGTGCCGTATACTCGCCCCAATCCCCCTGCCGTTGTCCGGACAAGCCTATTGTTTTTTTTTTGCGTATTGTTTGCGATCGAGACAGTCCAACAAATAAAGAGAAAGAATGCGCACCCGTCAGGACCACACACAAGCACCAGTCCCTGGCCAGGCGAGGGCATGGTCGCCTGGATGAGCTCGGGCGTGAGCGCTTCATGGCTCGTGACATACTTGACTTGCAGGCGCTCAGGGTACTTGGCGGCAAGTTTGTCGAGTGCAGCACGCTCCCAGTGATCCGCAGGAGTGCGTGCAAAGTAGAGCAATGAAAACTTTGGCCATGCCGCAAGGGCCGCATGAGCCACTGGATACGCTTCGGGATTGCCCAGAGCCGCGTCCAGGATCTGGAGGGCCGGTGTCGCTCCAGATCCACCGACAATCTAAAGCACAAACAAGCGAGAGTGAGCCTTTGTCATATCATACATGGGGGTTGTCATACCATGCCCAAGATCGCCGTCTCGGCCGCAGTTGGCGGTGGCGCAGGGATAGCCCATTCGCATAGCGGTCCACAGACTTCCATTTCCGCGCCTGCCTGCTGACGGTGCATCCATTTTCCAGTCTCGCCAATTGGGTATTTCTTGACCAACAGCTCCACTGTGCGCTCGGCGGGATTCACGGCCACTGGCGTGTACGAGCGCGCAACCACCAGGTCGGTGTTCTTGACATCAAAGTGGAACGGGACAGCAGACTGCTGGACAAGCGCCATGGTTGGCGCGGGGAGTGTGAGCATGAGTCGACGCGTGTCGCTGGCAGTGTCATGCGGCAATGACCGCGTCACAACGGCTGGACCATACGCAAAGGGGCTCGGGTCCGGACGCTGTCTGGCATAAAAGTACCACCCAGCGGCGGCAGCCGCCGTGAGCGCAGTTGCCGTCGTCACGGCTTTATTCGTTCGCAGAAATCGGCTCATTGATTTTTCTTACGAATGAAAGAAAGGATAAAAAGTCGTGTATTTCACTGAGCACCGCCGTACGTCGAGGCGCCATATGCAGGAGCGCCGTAAGCCGGAGTCCCAGTCGCTGCGGGGGCAGCGGGCTTGATGGTCCCCGTCACAATCGAGAGCTCGCGCATCTCCAGGAGCGGCTGCTCCACCACGCCCTCCAGCGTGCGATCGAGCATGTCCGGGTTATCTGCACCGTGGATGCCAGCGTGGGCAAGTGCGCGATCAAGGTTCTGGAGGCGCGCGTACGAATCCGACAAGTACGCGTATTGGAGCGCAACCAGCGCCTCGAATGTGGGCTCCAGGTACGTGGTGCGCAGCGACACCAGCCGGGGGAGCTCCTCCTTCAGAGGGGCATTCAGAGCCTCAAACTGAGCACGCGCTTGTCCAACCTCTTGCTCTGCCTGGATCATCAAGTCGTAAAAATTATGAGAAAACAAAAAGCCAAAAACATAGATACATGAAAAACATACCGCTGGCAGGCGAGTAGCGTCCGGGCTCGGAGACTCGGCCAGCTTGCGGTGGCGCGTGCGGGCAGCGTCGTAATCGAGCAGCTTGTGCCCGCGCTTCTTGATTGCCTCATTGTAATCGGGAAAGTACTCGCAGAAGCGGCCCAGCGGATCGAGGACGGTGGTGCGGTACGCGACGTCAAACGAATCGCGCTCCTCCGCCTCGATCGCCTGGATGGCGCCCACGTACTCGCGTGCGGGCTGGCACATGGCAGCGCTATCGTCGTAGAACGCCTCGATGGTGGCGGCCATGCGGGATTGCGCGAGCGAAAGCGCACGCAACGTGTCCAGGTAGCCCTTGGACTCGCGGTGCAGCTTTTCGATTTTACCCTCGAGGCTGAAGTGAGGGCGTGTGCGGTGAGTTCTGATGGAGGATCGAATGCCAAGAAGAAAAGGGAGTACCTTCGGAAGCGGCGCTCTTCGTCCTCAAACTCGCGGTCAACGGTCTTGTCGACGGTCCCAACGGTTTGCATGAGCTGTTAGTCAATTAATGTAAGTTCAAAAACCAATCAGCCAAGTCCATAGACCGTGCTCAAAAAGCCATTCATACCGAGGTGCCGGCGCGGTTGACGGCTTTCGTGAATCCTTTCCTGAAGTTGTATATGATCGAGTGGTGAGGAATCGAATCAAGCATATGCCGACCACGGCCGGTTGAGGCGAGCGCATCCATTCATATTCAGAGACGGGTCCAGTACCAGCTCATTGTAATATTATTCTGAGTATTTGCGATATGCCAAGTTGGAAGAGGTATGCACTCACGTGTGGCGCTTTTTCGATGGTATTCCAGCTTGACGTGTACTCGCGACTGCGTATAAAAACGCACACCTGCGCTCCTCTTTCGGCCAACCAAGTTGATCGGATCGTTGATTGTTTTTTTTTTCGCTTGCGACGATAAAATAAAATGCGTCCGACCACATCGTTCCGCGTCCCGCTGCTGGCGGTCCTTGGCCTCGTTGCGCTCCTTGCAACCGTGCAGTCGGCCTCGGCCGAAGAATACGCCTTCCAGACCGAAGTCTCGCGCGTCATGGACATTATCATTCACTCGTGCGTTCTTCCCTGATCGCGCGCATTTGTTCGATTGCAGCCAACTAACTATTTTTTTTCGCTCCATCCAACAGCCTCTACAAAACAAAGGGTACTCAACCAAAACCAAAACCAAATGATATGCGCGCCTGTCGTGTGAGCTCACGGCAATGAACCTATTTAGAAATCTTTTTGCGAGAGCTCATCAGTAACGCGTCCGATGCCGTCGATAAAGCTCGCTTCTTGGGCATCACTGATAAGTCGGTATTTGGCGAGAACTCGCACCTCAACATTACGATCGAGGCCGACAAGGAGAACCGCTGGTTGACGATCCAGGACTCGGGAATTGGCATGACCAAGGACGATCTCAAGGTACCTTTTTTTTTTTGGCTGTGAAAACGACAAAGATTGACTCCATCTTCGTATGTGTAGAATAACCTCGGCACTATTGCCAAGTCTGGCACGGCCGACTTTGTTGCCGCGCTCGAAACCGCTCAAAACAAGGCCGATCTCGATTTGATTGGCCAGTTTGGCGTGGGGTACCGTATTCTTCACTTTCTTCTTCTTCGCGCACCCGGCCCTGACTTGCATTGTCATATCCAACAGTTTCTACTCGGCTTTCCTTGTTGCCGACAAGGTCCATGTCACTTCCAAGCACCCCAAGGACCCCGTGCAGCATGTTTGGGAGTCGACCGATGCATCAAAGTACTCGCTGTACGAGGATCCGGCTGGTATGTAGTTATTTGTTTCATTGTTCATTTCCTTTGCTCACACAAACAAAAAATGGCGACAGGCGCGACCCTTGGCCGCGGGACCCGTATTCGCCTCCACCTCAAGGAGGAAGCCAACAAGTATTTGGACGAGGCGACACTGCGCGACCTTATTCGCAAATACTCGGAGATGGTCCAATTCCCGATTTACCTGCGCACCACCAAGACGATCGAGATGCCTGCCGCCGAGAAGGAGCCCACCGCAGACAAGGACGATGCGGCAGCGGAGAGCGATCCGTCGGCCGAGACTGACGCGGATACCGACTCGCCCGCGGTGGAGGACGCCGAGGCCGAGAACGAGCCGCCCAAGATGGTGAGCCAGCAGGTGCAAGAGTGGGAGCAGGTGAATACCAACAAGCCGCTCTGGCTGCGATCGCCGGGCGAGGTCGAGGACGTGGACTACTCCTCGTTCTTCAAGACGTTTTTCAAGGAGACGGAGGACCCCGCTGCCCACATTCACTTCCGCGGCGAGGGCGACTCGGACTTTAAGGCGATGCTGTTCATTCCGAAGCGCCCGCCCAACAACCTCATGACCGCCGCCGCTGACTCGTTCCTTCGCAACATCAAGCTGTTTGTGCGCCGCGTGTTCATCACCGACGAGCTCATTGATTTCCTCCCGCGGTACCTGAGCTTCCTCAAGGGCGTGATTGACAGTGACGACTTCCCGCTGAACGTGTCGCGCGAGACGGTGCAAAAGACGCGGCTGATGCGCACCATCAAGAACAAGGTCGTGTCCAAGACCCTGCAGCAGTTCCGCATCCTCGCCAACAACGAGACGTCCTACGCGCCGATTTACAAGGCGTATTCGGCGTCGCTCAAGATGGGCGTGCTCGAGGACACGCGCAACCGCTTGAAGCTCGTGCGCCTGTTGCGTTTCCAGTCGACGGCGAACGCAGACGGGACCATGACGTCGCTCGACGGCTACCTTGAGCGCATGCGCAAGGGCCAAAAGGGCATTTACTTTTTGACTGGAAACGACATTGTGCAGATGCGCAAGTCACCGTACCTGGAGGCGCTCGTGACCCGTGGCTACGAGGTGCTGTTGATGGACGATCAGTACGACGAGTACGTGACGCAGAACGTCAACGAGTACGAGGACGTGAAGCTCATCAATGTCGGCCGCGGTGCGCTCGAGTTTGGTGATGAAGGTTCTTTGTTGCTCTTTTTGTCGTCATATTGGTGCTGTTTCCTCACAAACCGAAACATAGACGATACTGTCAAGGAGGCCGAAAAGAAGTCCGCCGACGAGTTCCAGCCCCTGACGTCGTGGCTTACGGATCAGTTTAAGGACTTTGTTGACAAAACGATTGTTTCGAACCGCCTGACCACTTCGCCTTGTGCGCTGGTGGCCCCCGAGGGTGGTTGGACCGGTCGGATGCAGGAGATCATGGGTTCGTCTCTCGTACTTTTTTATCTCGCTGGATCCTCCTCATTCAGAATGATGAAAAAAACAAACAGATGCCCAAAAGGCCATGCTCGCCAACTCGCCGTCAGCGTTCATGTTTGACTACTACTCGAAGCAAAAAAAGATTCTCGAGATCAACCCCAAGCACCCGATCATGGTCGCGCTGCTTGACCGGGTTGAGGACGACAAGGCGGACGACGCGGACACGCGCGATCTCGCGCGCTCGCTCCTCGACCTGGCCATGATCAAGGGCGGGTTCCCGATTAAGGACCTGGATGGGGTCTCCAAGCGCATCGAGACCGCTGTGCGTCTCGGACTGCAGGTGGATCTGGCGGCCAAGGCGAACGTGGATGTCAAGGCGGCGCCGTCCGTGGAGCCGGTGCAGCCTAAGGTGACGTCGGATCCGTTGGCGGGTGGGGGAGAGGAGGATGCGGAGTATGTAGATGCTGCTGCAGGCGACCATGACGAGCTTTGAAATTTTTTTTTTTTCAGCCTTCTCTTTCTCTTTTTGGCTCGTAATAATTTTTTAATCAATACAAAATGGTCGCGTCCGCCGTCTTTATCCTCGACATGAAGGGCAAGGTCCTGATTGCCCGCAATTTCCGAGGCGACATTCCAATGAACTCGATCGAGAAATTCATGGTCTTGGTTGCCGACAACGAAGAGGACGGGTCCGAGCTGGCACCTGTGATTGCCGACCCAGACACGGGCATCAACTACCTGTACATGAAGTACAACAATCTTTATTGTGCGTTTTAATTATCTTAGTAGCAGGCATGGTCAGCCGAGGACCATTTTTTTGTATTTTCTCAATTCGACGAAAATCTACGTGGCGTACGGCAAACTGACACCCGGTATAACCAATGATCGCGCACAGTGGTCGCATTGACGCGCAAGAACTCGAATGCTGCAACCATCTTTTTGTTCCTGCAGCGGGTCACCGAGGTAGCTTTTTTTTTTTTTTTGGACTAGTTGCACTTTTGCGATCATTCATTTTTAAATCACATACCAGGTCTTTGCCGAGTACTTCAAAGAGGTCGAGGAGGAGTCGATCCGCGACAACTTTGTCATCATCTACGAGCTGCTAGACGAAATGATGGACTTTGGGTACCCGCAAACGACCGAGTCCAAGATCTTGCGCGAGTACATTACGCAAGAGTCGCATAAGCTCGACATTGGCACGCGCCCGCCCATGGCGGTGACCAACGCCGTGTCATGGCGGCCAGAGGGTATCAAGTACCGCAAGAACGAGGTCTTTTTGGATGTGGTCGAGTCTGTCAACATGCTGGTATGTCATTTTCCTTGTTACACGAGATACCTGCTGAAAAAGTCATGATTGAAAAAATTATAAAGGTCGCACCGAACGGAAACGTGCTGCGCAGCGAGGTGCTTGGCGCCGTCAAAATGCGATGCTACCTGTCGGGCATGCCCGAGCTCAAGCTTGGCCTCAACGACAAGGTCATGTTTGACGCGTCGGGCCGCACGCCGCGCGGCAAGGCCATTGAAATGGACGATGTCAAGTTCCACCAGTGCGTGCGGCTGTCGCGGTTTGACAATGATCGCACTATCTCGTTCATTCCGCCCGACGGCGACTTTGAGCTCATGAGCTACCGGCAGGGTACGCAGCTCAAGCCGCTGATTTTGGTGGAGACGACTGTCGAGAACTACTCAGGCACGCGGATCGAGTACATGATCCGTGTCAAGGCACAGTTCAAGCGCCGCTCCACCGCCAACAACGTGGAGGTGACGATTCCGGTACCGGAGGACGCCGACTCGCCCAAGTTCAAGCCGGCGGTCGGGACCGTCACGTATGCGCCGGAGAAGAACGCCATTGTGTGGAAGATCAAGCAGTTCCAGGGCGGCCGCGACTTTTTGCTGCGTGCGCACTTTGGGCTACCGACAGTCAAGAACGGTGTGTTACTTTTTTTTTGTTAGTCTGTTTGTGGTTTGGATGAGGGATTGACGAAACTGCATAATTGTAGAGGACCTCGACAAGCGCCCGCCCATCTCGGTCAAGTTCGAGATCCCGTACTTTACCGTGTCGGGCATCCAGGTGCGGTACCTCAAGATCGTGGAAAAGAGTGGGTATCAGGCGCTGCCGTGGGTGCGCTACATTACGCAGAACGGTGACTATCACGTGCGCATGCCCGAGCCAGTCAAGTCGGGCAATCGGGTCATGCAACCTCTGTAGTCAGTTTTTGAGCGGTTCTCTTTAGGATTAACAGCACTGGATTTTTTTTTTTCGATATCCTGATGTCCTTCTCAAATCGTTCCGACCTCCTCGATTTCGCCCATAACGAGCGCTTGATACTGGATGATGCCCGGGCATCTGACGCGCTGATGCTAGCAAGTTCACCGCACACGTCTCTGCTTGCTGCCGCTGCTTCCGTGCACACTTCACCTCACCTTGCCCTTCGCGCTGGGTCCACCACGAACGGAAACCAGTCCCTGGATCCCCAGCAACAGCATCCGTCGTTCCAGTCGCTCACACCGATGGTGACGGTAGCGACAGCAACACCAACCTCCACGACAGTCCTGACGACATTGGCAATGGTATCGCCGCCGGTGCCTATGCTTCCAGCACCAACTCCATCGGTTGCAACACGGACATCCGCATCCGAATTGCAGCCACCCGCCAGCACCATCCTCGAGCCATACCTGACGAGCCAAGAAAACCTGTCTCACTTGGTTGTCCAGCCCTTCGTGACCAAATTATTCAAGTACATAATCCGCACCCCATCGCTCGATTTGGTCCTCTTTTTTCGATGAACTCATAATTTTACATTAAAAAATATAGAATCATTAATGACGCGTCGCACGCCCAGTTTGTCGAGTGGTCCACGTCCGGCGAGTCGTTCTTCATCACCGATGTGCCCGCGTTCGAAAACATCCTGCCCAACCACTACAAGCACCGGCAGTTTTCGTCGTTTGTGCGGCAAATCAACATGTACGGCTTCACCAAAATCAACCGCGGGATGAAGGAGGATAAACGCGTGTTTGAGTTTGCGCATCCGGCGTTTCTGCGCGGCCGGATTGACCTGCTTCCGCTGATCCGCCGCAAAAACGTGGATGCAAAGGAATCGGCTGCGGCCACCGCGGCGGTCGCGTACGCGGCCAATCGCGAGGCCGCGGTGGACTTGGGGGCGACGCCCGCGCCGCTGGGACTCGCGTCCACGGTGCTGACGATGCCTGGAGCCGCCGGCGATTCTAGTCACCGATTGCCGCTCGAGTTGCGAGAGCGCGACCGGCCGGCGTTTTTCCTCCCCAAATCGGCTGATCTTCCCCCGTGGGGCAGTGTCAGCGCCAGCGCCAGCGCCAATGGCGGCGGCGGTGCAGGCGGCAGCGGTGCAGGCGGTGGTGCAGGTGCCGATTTGTCGCTCCCATTGACCATTAACATGACGCAGACGCCCTCCCCACCCCGCGGCCTGGGTGCGGCTTGCATCCGGTGCGCTTCGACCGACCATCATGCGCGGGCGAGCGTGGACGACATGCAGCGGCAGATGGCCACCATGCAGTCCCACCTGCGGTCGCTGGCCGCCCAGGTGACGAATGAACGGCGTGCGCGCGAATCGCATGCGACCACACTGCGCGCCGTGGCCCTGTGGATGTCGCGCATGGGCGTCCCGCTGGACGCGGTCCCCATCCCGATGCCTTCTGCCCAGGGCATTGGCGGCGGCACTCCGCTGGACGTGTTTTTGCCGTCGAGCTTGCAGCCGCAGCAGCACTCGCATGCGCAGCAGTCGACACCACTGGAACATCATCAGCAACAGCAGCAGCAACAACACCGCTACCCAATGCAGCCGCACGCGCGGCACCCTGGTCCCGCGCATCGCTCGCAGCAACCACTGCTGCAGATACAGCCCCAGTATTACGGCCATGGTGAATCACATGTCATGAGCGGTTCCGGCGTTGTGCTGAGCCGCGGGTCCAATCTTGGGGCTGGGCATTTCAGACAAGATGCAGGAGGGACGTTCGATGGCATGGACGAGTTCGACCCATACTCGCGCTCGCTCGCCGCCGGATCGCATGGTACTGGTGGTGGAACGCGCAGCGGCGGCCACCGACACGGATCCGGCTACGGCTACGAAGGGCTCAACATCCCAAATACCCTTGCTGCCGCCGCCGCCGCAGCAGCAGCAGGGACGGCGCCTGCACCTAGTGGGACCTCACCGTCGTTCATGGTGCCCAGCGAGCCGCGCCTTGGAACGCATCAAGGCGACCCATCATCGACATCATCATTGGCACCAGCGGCAGCGGCAGCGGCGCTTTCCGGAAACCATCATTACCACCACCACCACCATCACCGCTCGAGTGGGAACCCGCTCTCGCCGCAATCACACAGCGCGATTGATGGGAGCGCCATGGACCCGTACGACTTGCCGCTGGCGGACTTTTTACGCCATTTGCCCCCAGCTCCATCGCAATCGCAGTCGCAGCAGCAGCAGCAGCAACAACAGCAGCACGCGCAAGACTCGGTCGGATCACTTGCGTTTGACCTGTCGGGCGGAGGAGGAGGATCGCTTAATCCGCTGGACGGATTGCTCGCGCAGCACAAGCGCGACGAGGCGACAAGACGGCATTGAATGAAAACGAAGTAACAAAAATTTAATGACGCATTCCAAACGACCCACCCATACCAAACTGACCGGCCGCCATCATGGCATCCGACATGCTCACGGCGGGTTTGCTGTCATCTTTTTGTTGAATTCGTGTTCCATGGAATTCAGCAAAACAAAATCACAACAGCAGAAAAAGTAAAGAAAACGACGTACTGCGCTGCGCGGCATGGATCTGGCGGTGGACAAGTACCAAAAAGTCGACGTAGGGCATGGCCTCGTGGTTCTTGTCCTCGGTCATGTGCGACACAAACTCGAGCTCCTGCTGGTCCATCCCTTGGCGCACGATCTGAATGGCCAAGTGGCGCTTGTACCGCACCGCCAAGTCGCCCAGGAACGCCTGCAGCTTGTGCGAGGCCGGGTGGTCGCGGGCGGCAATCACGTGCTGCGAGACGTCCACCTGTGCGAGCGACGGCGCGCCAAGAATGCCCCGCAAGTACTCGGGGTCAATGTTGCGGCCCAGCCACAGCATCGCCACCTGACCGTTCTCGAGCAAGTAGCACCCGTCGGCGTCCAACCGCTCGTACGAAACACGCGTGTGCACGGGCTCGCCGTCGCGGTGCAGCGCAAACATCCGCGGGTACAGCAGCGGCACCTGCAGCGGCGTGGCCATCGACCGCAGCTCGCGCATCGACGCCACTCGCAGGTCCGACGGCAAGTCGCCCGCCCGGAGCGCGCGGTTCTTTTGCAGCGCCAGCGTCATCACCGGCAGCAGTTTCAGCGTCTCGGGCAAGATCAGTTGGCCCGGGGACGTGCCCGAAGCGCAGTGCTGCCGGTACGCCGTGAGCACCTTGACGCACTTGTCGGTCAAGTGCTCGCGCACCGTAGACAGCGGCATCGACAGTGCTGCGGCGCACGCCGACTTGGCCAGGAAATTGACGGCGGTGTCGAGCTCGGCGAACCGGAACACGTTCCCAAGAAGCGTGGTGGTCGACAGCGAGATGGTGTGCACGCGAATGCGGCGCGACCCGGTCGCCGACGTGTACAGCAGCGCCACCTGGATCGCCGCGTCCTTGTTCTCCTCGAGCTTGCCGTCGAGCCGCAGCGCCACCGCAATCGCCTTGTCGGCGTCGATGCCTGCGAGCTCCAGGTCGGTCCCGTCCTTGGAGTAGAAATTGCCCAAGTGGTCCGTGATCTTGAGCCCGGTGGACACCCGCACGCGCATCAGCGCATTGGACCCGAACGCGCGCGAGAGCGACCGCAGCACGTCCGTGTGCAGCCGTGCGCCATCGCGCGCCAGCGTGAACTGCGGGTAGAGCACCGCCGACCCGCCCGTGGTGGCCGACAGCGTGCCGATCGTCGCCACGTCCATGTACGAGTACGGGAACAGGAACTGGTCAATGCACACCCCGGCCTCCACCGCCTGCTTGGCCAGGGTCACCCAGAACGGCTCCGCTGGCATGAACAGGTCCTTTTCCTTATGCGTGCCGTACGCCTTGGGATCCTCGCGCTGCTTGAGCGCGCCGGGGCCGGACGTTGGGAGCGATGTGTGGAAAATGAGCATGCGGCCGCCACGGGTCTTGAGGTGCGACACCACCGCCTGCACCACGGCGCCCAGAACGCTGTCGGTGGCCCGGTTGTCCTGGAAGAGCGTCGGGAGCGCGTCCAAGAACGATTCGATCGCCAGGCGCGACTCGAACGGGTCCACGACGAATCCCTCAGAAATGGGGACAAACATGTCGTCCACGTCCGAAACAATCAGCATTTGGAATTGCTCAAAGGTGGGCTATTTATTTTATTTTGTCAGTTGTGTTTGTGTGTCGGTGCAGCAAAAAAAAAGGGGACGTACGTGGAAGTTGTAAAAGTGGACACTCTTGTCGTACGTCAGAATTCCAACCTTGGCGCCCTTGGGGAAGCGCGATTCTGCGTCGGGCGAGTAGAGCCAGTCACGAATGATGCTGGCCATTTGGGCGAGCAAGCCAGACTGCACAGCGTTCCAGGAGACGTCGATCGCAATCACATAGGCCAGGGGCTGCGGCGGCGACGAGTAAAACTCCTTGCCCGCAACGTACTCGACGGTGCCGTAACGCAGCTCGGGGCGCTGCATAATGTCGCTGCGGCGGCCCGACATGTCGAGGTTGCTAAAGTAGTCCGCAGGGACTGCCGATCAAAGTTTCAGTGAGCACTTTCCCCATTTAAAAAAAAAAAAACATACCCTCATTCTCTACAGCGCAAAAGTTGCACACAAACTTGCGGCCGCCGTCGATAAATGGCATCATGGGGTTGATGTAGGCGCGGCAGCGACGACAGCGCACGGGGCCTGACGTTCCCGGCTCCAAGACGGCAATCTCGGCCTCCCCGGCCTCGAGCTCCGCCAGGGGCTGCACAATGGCGGCCAGCGGCAGTGCCGATTGCGTCAGCAGCTCCTCGGTGCACGGGACGTTGTTGGTGGTCATGCGAATGAAGCGGGGCGACGCAATGCCCTCGTCCAGTACCATGTAGCGCGTGGTGGGCAGCGGCGGCACCGTCTTGGACATGGTGCGGTACGGTTCGGCCACAAACTGGGCCTGATCAGCCGCCTGCACGTCCACGGGCGACGGAACATCGTCTGGGTTGATCTTGCCCTTTGCTGGCGGGGCGGCGCCGGCACCTGGGGCGCCGGGGTAGCCGGGAGGCGCGGTTCCGGGATAAGCGGACTGACCAGGCGGGGGAACGGAACCGGGTCCCGGGTAGCCCTGCGCCGCAGGAGGCTGTTGCGGTGGTTGCTGGCCCGAGTAAGGCTGTTGAGGTGGTTGCTGACCAGGGTACGGCTGCTGCGGCGGCTGTCCAGGGTAAGGTTGCTGGGACGGCTGCTCACCAGCGTAAGTCTGCGGCGGCGGCTGCTGGCCGGGGTAGGGCTGCTGGCTGCCGGGAGGGTACCCAGCAGCCGCTGCCATCGGCGGGGCAGCAGCGCCGTACGGAGGTTGCATCGGCGGCTGGGGAGTACCGCCACCACCACCACCGAGCGACATGTGGCTCATGCCGTTCGCAAGTTGGTGCATGCTGGGGCCCGGCGCGGCGCCAGGGCCAGCAGCGGTCGGCGGAGGCGTGCCAGGGCCGTACCCGGGCTGATCGGGGTACAGTTTACGGCGCATGCCGGCCGGCGGTGACGTGCTGGTGCCAGCATACGGGGCAGGAGGCGCGCCTCCTGCGCCCATACCAGGTGGCGGCGTCGCGCCGTAACCCGGGGGAGGGGCGGCCGCGGGGGCGCCGTAGCCCTGTGGGGGGCCATAGCCTTGCGGCGGGTATCCTTGCGGTGGTTGCTGCTCATAACCTGTGTCGGTTTCGTTGGGCGTGAGGTTGGTTTGGGGCGGCCGAACCGATCGGTCACATTATAGGGAAAAAAAAGAGCGCCCGCACCTCCTGCTCCGGGAGGAGCGCCGTAGCCCATCGGGTACTGGGGCTGCTGCGGTTGCTGGGGCGGTGGCGCGCCATAGGGATCTTTCAGAGCATTGTCAGTGAGAGAAGCGCGTTTGGCTTTTTGAGTTGAGTGTGGGCGTACTCTGCGGCGGCGGCTGTCCGGAGGCACTCGGGTAGCCTTGCATTGTAATGTTTTCCGGTTCGATCAATTACTTCTGTTGTCGGGGTGGTCGGTGGGTGCCGAGTGGACGACGACGGCGACGCGTTCGTTTAAGATTTTTGTTGATGTGGCAAAGAGGCCTCTCGCCTCTCGCCCGCCACACCAACATTTCAACCTCGTCTCGCTTCGTCTCGTCTTGCACGCGTAATCTTCCTTGGACACCTGGCATTGACACCTCGTACTCGAAAGGCACTCGTATGTGGAGATGTTGTACTTCCCAGTTGAGTTTTCCCCAATGGTCCCACTCCAAACTATTGAATTTTTGGCTTGGTAATTTTGTGTGTCCACACAGCGCTTGTTGACCGTCAACAAAAGGAGGTGTCGTCCGCGTCTTTTGACTTTTTCAGAAAACAAACTTTGGGCTCACTTTCATCTTGCCCGGATTACGCGCGACCTGCATCGACCCATCCTCACTCCTCCAATTCCTCTCCTTGCAAATGGCTGCCAAGAAAAAATCTCCCCCGCGCAACACTCGCCGCAACACTATTCGCCGCACTACCAAAACCCCTACTCCGCCCATTGCTCCAGACAATTGCACACTTGCTTCACCGACCCTCACCAAGTCTGCTGTACCCGCAACTATTGACGACAACGACATTCCGCCTGTCGCCACCTACATTTCCGACAACAATAGCAACAAAGAAGAAGATTCAATGTCCTTCAACATGCTACGCATCTACCTTCCGAGCCAGTTTGCGACCTCGTCGCTTCAGTCCTCCATTGGTATGCACTTGTGGGGTTTGGTAGTGCTCCTGCCGTTTTTTCGTTTTGTTTAGCTCACTCATGGGCACTTGCCTCAATTGGTTTACAGAGCTCTTTTTGCAGCCAGCGGCCAACGGCTCGGGCAAGTCCCCCGCATTCACGCTGCGCCCCGTCCCGCGCGCGACCCATGCCACGCCCGCAGCACCCTACATTCTCGTGGACTCGTACAACGCGCGCAAGCTCTTGACCATGCGCCGCGATATTCGCATCACTGACAAGGAGGACACGTCGTCGTCGTCTAAAAAAGCGCCTACCGCTGCCGAGGCCGCAGCAGCTGTGCAGGAGGACCAAGAGAATGATGCTACCGACGAGACCGCGCCACTGCCCAGCCCGGGCGAGGATATGGTGTGGATGCTCGACTTTGCCTCGGTCTCTGAGTCCGACTCGGCTCACCCTCCCTCGCCAACCCACTTCACGACTGCCAGTGCTGCTGGTGATGCCGCGCTCCCCCTGGAGGAGATCGTGGAGGCGGCCGTGGAAATGGTTGGTGACGACAAGATTGCCGAGCTGGACGACGACGATGAGATCCCTGTCGTTGCCGCCGCTGAGCCGGCCATTGTCGATGACAACGCTGCCACTGCCGCTCTCGTTGACGCCGTTGTCGATCTTGCTGTCGTCGATGCTTCCGTTGAGGCCGCATTGGTCGTTAATGCCGTCGCAGTTGACGCAGCGGAGGCTGAGCTTGCTGCCGCCGAGGTTCCCGCCGTCGAAGTTGAAGCTGAGGTATCAATGGAGGCATCAGCGACCGAGGCAGCACCAGCAGCAGCATCAGGGCCATCTGTCGAGGCAACCGCTGCAGAGCCAACTGCAGAGGCAGCGTCCGCCGCGCCATCAGAGCAGGACGCGGACCGTGCACTGGTGGCCGTGGACTCGGCCACGGATCTGGTGCGAGTTCCCTCCAAGATCATTGTCACCCCGGCCACCATGGATCGCCCGGCCATTGCTGCCATTGTCGCGGACGACGAGACCCCCGTTCGAGACGTGGCGACCATCCCCGCATCCACGCACGACTCGACGCGCTCGCTCCCACCCACGTCGGCCCGGTCCGTCGCCAGCCCCGCGTCGTCAGTCAACAGCCCCCTGGCGTCATTGACGCTGCCTCGCAAAGACGCACACCCGTCCCTGCTCCGCCGCCTCAGCAACACGCTCCTGCGCCGAAAGTCCGATGATGTGCTGCCCCGCGCTGCTACCCCGTCGTCATCAGTATCGGCACCCGCTGTTCAGTCGCCGACGACACTCAACCGCAAGCGGAGCTCGCTGCTTGCCATCTTTGAAAAGAAGGATCCCGCGCAAAAGGCGGCCGAAAAGGAGGCCAAGATTGCCAAGAAGGCCGCCAAGGAGGAGGCGGAGCGCGCTGAAAAGGCGGCCAAGACTGCCCGCAAGGTAGAAAAGAAGCAGCGCAAGGCCGCTGCCGCCGCTGGTGCCCATTAATGTTTGCCATTGAGTTTATTATTGCAGAAAAATCATCTTGCGTGCCTGAGGGTCGTGAAATACAAAAAAAAAAAAAAAAAAAAAAAAAATTTATTGTGGATCTTGATTGAGCTGATTTGGACATCACCACATCTTCGGCAGGAAATCCTCCTCCCTTAATCCCTCACTTCCGTGGAAGCCTTTCTTACCCTCCTCCAATAGAAATTTCCATCTAATTTAACTTTAATTAAGCTCCATTCCAATTGCTTCTTGTAAATAGCTTTCACTTAACAACAACATAACACCCGAAAAAAAAAATGATACCCGCAAAAATTGATCTGGAAAGCGGGGAAAAGTCGCTCGCGCCGGCGACCGCAGCAACAGCCCAGCAGCAGTCGTCGATCCTCGAGCTCGCAGTG
Source organism: Blastocladiella britannica (assembly GCA_025349905.2). Lineage (NCBI taxonomy): Eukaryota > Fungi > Blastocladiomycota > Blastocladiomycetes > Blastocladiales > Blastocladiaceae > Blastocladiella > Blastocladiella britannica. The sequence continues at coordinate 36,860 of MU624591.1, forward strand.
GCCTCAACGTCCATGCTCACCTCGTCCCACACCCACTCGGGGCTGTTAAACAACAACAATTCCAGCCCCAGCGGATCCGTACATCCAACACAAACAACAACAGGGGCTGCGTGGGCAGATGACGGCTCTGTTCCAACTCCGCTCAAAGGCAAGCGCAAGGACGAAGATGGCAATCCCGGTGGAATCGAAGACGGCAATCTGGGATCACACGCGACGTTTACCAGCGAGCTGTGGGCTCCATCCCAGACGGTGATCATCCCAATCATCCCCGAGACCTCCCCACCTCGCTCGCTCTTGCAGCGATACATTCTCGTGTTTGGGACGTTTGGGTCTGTGCTGCTCACGGCGGGTGTCAGCGCTGGCTACAGTCCACTCAAGGATATGTTGACGGACGACAGCGTTTTTGCTTGGCTGTGCCCCGCCGGCACCTCAGCACCTTGCGTGGACCAGCTTCTCAGATTCGATCTCATGTTTACGCTCTCTGGCGCACTGGGATCGTTCCTGGTTGTTCCAACGGGTTTTTTACTTGTACAGTCCTCCCAACTTTTGGACTCCTTCTCCAACCACTCAAATTTACTTATATACAGGATCGAGTGGGACCGAAATGGCTCTACCTCATCGCCGCCGTGTCCTTTGTCGCATCGCTCGCCATGTTCGGCATCTGTCTGTCGATTGGAGGTCAAGCAGAGATGGGCATCATCGTTGCATTCATCCTCATGTCCACGGCAGGATCGGCCCTGTACACGGCATCGTTTCACGTCGCCAACGTGTTCCCACGGCGAGCGGGTCTGATCACTATGGGCCTGAATGTGGCATTCGACATGTCCGCCATGGTCTTTACGCTCCTCCAGTTTGCCCATCAGGCCGCACCAGTGGCATTGCGCGCTGCAGTCGACCGCGCATTCTTTGACTGGTACAACTTCGCCGGGGCTATTGTATTTGTCTTTGCCGCATTAAACATGCCTCGATCGTCCATCTTACCCGGAGGGGAATGGAGTGGGCCCGACGCTGACGGAAACCCGTTTGCAGTCGCCCCCAAAAGCCCTTCCCGTGCCTCTACCCCTGCGGATCCCGCGTCAAGCGACACCGAAAAGGCGCTCGTGGCCGGCTCTGGCTCACCGGTGCGGCTGCAAGCAGTGCACGAGACGGTTGCGCGAGATCGCCCAAAGTCCCTGAATGTTGAAATCGCTACGCTCCCATATGTCATGCAAGCCGCCGCTGCCAACAGCAGGCCTGGAAGCCCAAGGCGTCTGACCGATTCGCGTCCCTCGTCGCCCACTGCTGCTGCCGCCTCTACTGGCCTTCCTATTCAACCCTCTTCGGGCGAGCCCCCAGCTTATGAGCCACCACCCGACATTCCGCTCCAGCGGACACTCAAAAGCGCGCGTCGTGCGGGCACTGCTACTTCGACACGAACCAACCGGCAGTCCACGTCTCCTCACTCGGCAGTCCTCCGTTTTTCAAGCCCAGAGAAGGATTATGTGATCACCATGTCGCCAGGCACCACCATGTCGCGAAGGCCGTCCACTGGAGAGCGCCCGGCGGCTGTACAGGTATCCCCAGCTGCAATATCGTCATCTTCGCCAAGTGAGGTTGCTGCTGCTGCTGCTGCCTCTCCTCCTCCTCCAGCACCGCTGCCGTCAACGTCGCCATTGTCGCCTCGCCAGCACTTGACGCAACTGCACAACCCGCTTCCGACTCTCCATAGTCACTTTGAGCTTTTCGATGACACCGAGGCATCCTCAAGTTCCGCTCGCCCATTGGCTCCTCATCCCGAGCAGTTCCCGGCCACCACAACAACGCTGTCCGGGAGCCCCCCGCCCAGCGGCAAACTGTCGCTCCTCAATCGCGCGCGCCGCAGTTTCACCGTTTCGGGATCGCCGACGTCACCGCCATCGGGAATGCCCGCCTCACCACAGCCACCGCGTAGTCCGTCGTCCTACAATTCCAAATTTGGCGGCACCGTCACTCGCTCGCGCCGCAGTAACAGCACCACTGCGCGGCCTCCATCGTCGCCGGGCATGTCGCCAGGCTTCTCGCCATCAAGTGGGATGGGGACAGGTGTCCGACTCTCTCGTCCAGCAACGGCCACCTTCTTTTCCGGGATGGTGCCCGCCAGTGTCGTGCAGGCCATGGTCACACAGCCCATGACCGAGACTGGGTCGTGGTCGTCGCTGGTGTTGTCGATTCGCGAGCTCGACGGCGCCGGAAGCAACAAGTCGCTCGCGAATAGCGAGTTTGGGTCGCGGGGAGGGTCTGTCTCGCTGTCGCGCCCCTCGCCGCGCATTTTGGCCGCGGCCATGAGCCAGTCGCTCACCAATCTCAATCCATCGGGGCTCTCACCCCAAAGCCGTCGCGGATCGCTCATGGGGCCGAACGCAGCTAGTCCTGGTACTACTGGCTCTTCCCCGACAGCAGTTGCCAGAACCGATGATGCCAGCCCAAGCAGCCAGATCGCCGTCTCCCTGAGCTCTACGGCAACCGACGTGGCCGCGATGACGTCCCCCGGACACACCAATACGCACAACACCATGCAGCGCACGATGCGGCCCATGTCCAGTGGCGCCTACTCAGAGTGCGCGCAAAACATGGTCGGGATCGACATACACGACATGAGTGCCATGAGCCGGCACGGGAGGCGAGCGACCATGTCGCGCAGTGCTCGGTCAGCACGGTCGCCATCGCCGACCATGAACCCACCGCAGTCCGAGGCACAAATGCTCACGCAAACCGCCAACATGTGTCTGACCCTGGAACACTTTTCGATCGGCAAGCAGTACCAGTCGCCGTTTTACGTGTTTTTCGTGGTGCACACGCTGCTGACGATCCTGCAGCTCAATTTCTACCTCACTTCGGTCAACAACCAGCTCATGTACATGTACGCCGAGGTGGTTGCGACATCGGCCAACCCAGAGTCTTTGGTAACGGTTGCTCAACTGCTCTCGGCGTGGTCCATCATGCTGCCCACGTGCTCGGTGCTGGTCACCCCGTTCCTGGGACCGCTGCTCATGTACTCGGCGTACCACACCATGTTTCTGGTGGTGTCGGGGACCACGCTGGTCGCTGGCGCTTTGGCGATGGTCCCGAACTTGTACGTGCAGTACCTGACGATGCTGGTCTTTTCCATGCTACGGCCGATGGTGTGGACTATTGCGTATGTTCCCTTTTATTTCGTTCTTTTTTGAAATTTGGTAATTGACATATTGCTGTATAGGTGCAACTATGTCGGCAAAGTGTTTGGATTTGGATCGTTTGGCCGGCTGTACGGCGTCCTGCTGTTCATGGTCGGATGCATCAACTTTGTTGCCTACGGGTTCAACACGCTCTCGCTGCAGCTTGGATCTTACAAGGTTGCCAACGCATGCATATTGGGAATGCAAACGCTGGGATTGGTGCTTCCCGTCCTCTTGTACACTTGGCAGCACGGGTTCAAAGTTCGCTTGGCCACCATTGACGATGCCGCGGATCCGGAGGGGAAAGAGGCTGAGATCTAGCGTCCGTGACATTGATTGTATAATAAAATGTGCTCCATCAGCAAACACACTACTTCGATTTTTTTCTAGCCTCTGAAAAGGCCCAATATTTCCACATAATTCGATTGGCCGTACCTCGTACTGCTGCTTGTTTTTCAAGTCCCGGGTTGTCACTGTTACCCATCGTCTCGATTTTTGCGTTTGCTGATATCCCTCCTACTTTTTATTCAGCAATTCGGTGTTATGCTATTCTACAATTGCGGCTCCTCAGCCCCGATCCTCCTCTTCAGGGCCCGAGTACGACCCACCCGACCCGTTCTCCGAACCATCCTCGTTCCGTCCGTCACCGCCGCCGCCACCGCCGCCGGCAGCAATGGCCGCGTACCCGTCGTCGCCCTGAGCCGGAATCCCTGCCAATCCAGCTACCGAGACGCACCAGGGGTCTCCCGCGCCGTGCGCAGCGGCACCGCATTGAGACGCGTCGCGGATCTGCACCAGCAACGCCTCGAGGTCCGCGATCCGTCGCGCCGCCAAGTGCAGTGCGGCTGCCTGCGGGGCATCGGTGCGCAGCGCTGCCCGTAACGCATCGTACCCGGCATTGATGTTGCCGCGGCGCTTTTGCTCTGCCCGAATATGCGACTCGCGGCGTTCCTTGGTTCGGCGGCCGGGTTTGGCGGATCCAACACCGATTGCGTTCGGTCGGGAGGAAGCGACTGCGAAGGGGAGTGGGGCGGCAGGTCGCGTTTGGGCGGCGGATGCTGTTGCTGATGGTAATGCGGCGGCTGCTGCACGACCGCGTCCACTTCCCTGACTCGACGCGGCAGCAATGGGATCGATCCGAGCACGTTTGGGCGGAGGAGGCGCCGACGCCGATTCGTCTACTGGGGGACGAGGCCGGGCGTGCGGGCCTGCATTCGGATGCATCGCTGCGGGCTTCACTTCATGGTGATGATAATGCACAGGCGGATCGTACGGGCGTCCATCCGGGGCCGGAGCGCCAGAATATATGCCTCCGCGAGCAACAACTGCGGTAGCGGGTGGGTAGTTCGAGTAAGGGTGCGGCGGGGGTGCACCGGGCGACAGTGCCTGCTCGTACGACGATCGCGTTGGCGACGGCCCATGATGGTGGTGGTGGTGCATGTCGCCCATGCTACCACCAAAAGGGGAAATGGAGCGATGGCCCGACCGCGGCATCCCTTTGGCGGCCATGTCCGGATGAAGCATCATACCAGAACCAGCAGCAGCAGAGGGCGGCGGGAAGTAGGCTCCAGGCGACGGCTGGCGCGGGCCATAACTCGGGCTTCGGGCCATGGACATGGACATGGACGAGGTTCGGTCGCCCCCATAGTACGAGGGCGATCGGCCGCCCGACGCCACCCCCGCAGCTGCCGCCGCAGCTGCCGCTGTCGCTGCTGATGACAATGTCGAGGACGGGTTGTGTTCCATTGGAAGCGGGCTCAGCGATGCCGATGGCGGCGCCGATCCAACCGAAACCGTGGATCCAGGCGGCGACTGGTACGCAGAGCGCGCCGACCATCCGGGACCAAGGAGCGCCGAATCGTACTGCTGTTGCTGCCGGTGAAGGCTGTGGGCGTGAGGTGGCCCGTAAGCAAAGCTGCCGTGCGGGGACGGGATCGTGATGGCAGGAGGCGCAGCGGCTGCCGGCGGGTGCAGCAGGTGAATGCTCGGGAGGCGCGCAGGCGGTGGTGGGTGGACATCGTGGCGACCCGTTCCGCTGCCGCTGTTGACATCGCGATGATGCCGGGGTTCGTGATCACCGTGGTGGTGATGGTGGCGATGATGTTGAGGAGACCGATACTGGAGCTGCTGTTGGTGATGCTGGTACTGGTGATGGTACTCGGGGGGCCGATCGGCCGCTATGGGCGACTGGTCGGGCGAATACGCGGTGGCCGATGGTAGCACCCAATCGCCGTGTGATGGCTGGGACTGTGCATTCGGGGAATAGTTGACTATCAGTCGCGGTGGTTGCAATGCGGGCTCTGATGTTGCCGCTCCTGGACCCTCTGCAATCTCTGCCGTGACGACGGGACGAGGTGGAGTGCAGGACATGTGGGTTTCCTCCGTTTTTCGAGCTTTTTCTTCTCTTCTTTTGTTGGTTTGCTGGCGGCAGAGGCAAGATTAGGACCTCAATCAATTACCGCGAGTAGAAATCATTCGCTTGGGTGGTTGGGAGGAGACTCGAGATGCTGCCGAGGTGCGACCTCGCACCGATATCGTGGGATTTCTTCTCGAAGCCCTCGTGTTCTTTTTTCGAAGGTTTTCCGTGTGGCGTCTGTTCTAAATAGAAGTGCCATGTGTTCCCATTTTCCCTGAAGGAAATTTGTGAGATCAATCAATTTTTTGGCTGCATTATTTGGAAAATCCTGACTACTCCTCGCGCACGTCCTCCTCCTCTGGCCCCTTGGTATCGGCTACTGCTGCCGCCTTGGCCGCGGCTGCTTGGCGCCGGCCGAGAATCGAGGGCGACCCCAAATTCAGCTTGAAACCCGATTCTCCCGCCGCTGACTGGTCCGATCCATTCTCGGTGCTACCATTCACGACGGGTGTCTTTGGCGACGCCGGGGTAAACGCAACCGGAGACGGGAAAGGCGCTGGCATCCCCGAGTTCTGAATGGCAATCGGGGACTGGCGCCTGCACCCGTGCGAGCGCACACTGGCCACCAGCGGAGTCACAACACGCGGGAGCGCCGACGCCAACCCGCCCCACGTCCGTAGCTGCGATGCATGGCCTTGCTGCTGCTGCTGGAGTTGCTGCTGCTGCTGGACCGTGGCCACATCATGGCGGGCCGCTTGCTTGGCCGTCAGTCCCTCGACGAGCTCGTTGGCAGCCCGTTGCGCGGCGCTGGCATAGTCGCGGTAGTGGACTGCAAGTCCGGGCGTCCGAATGGTTGGTGTTCCCGAGTGGACAGCGCCCCATTTCGCATGAACACCGGTACCGACGCCGGCTGACTTGGTTGGCTCCCCGGGCGGGGACGTGGCCTCGGCTGTTGGCGTGTGGAGCGTGGGCAGAGCCAGACTTGACCAATCAAACGAGCCGTTGGCGGGTGTTTCCATGGCCTGGGCAGCAGCCGCGAAAGGTGGGATGGTCGGCGCTGCCGGCTCAGGCACTGCTGCCGGGGATTCCGTCGTCTCCGGCTCACCCACAATCCACGGGTGCTCAAAGAACTGGTCGATCGTCATGCGCTGGGCTGGCTGCACGTTGAGAAGCCGAGACACGAGGTCCTTGGCCGGTTGCGAGACATTGTTCCACCATGGTTCCAGAAACGTCCATTGTCCGTGTGCGACCTTGCGCGTCAATATCGCCGTGTCTTCATCCTGTTGGTCATTTTTGTGAGTGATCGCTCCAGTGTTTGGCCAAAAAAAACTATGAGACGGACATAAAACGGTGGAAATCCACAGAGCATGGTGTAAAGGACGCAGCCCAGCGCCCAGAGGTCCACGCTCGTGTTGTAGCTCTGCGCCGTCACAATCTCGGGTGCCGTGTATCTGAGATCATTGATTATGAGTGGTTGAGCAACGCCGAAAAAAAAAAATTGAGCTGGATTCGAAGCGCACCCAACAGTTCCGCACGGCGTCTTGGTACCGTCTGTCCACACGATCCTAATTTTTATTACATGAGTGCGCTGTTGAATCCTTGCTCCAAAACGAGAATGTCGTACTTGGATAGCCCAAAATCGGCCAGCTTGATGACTCCAATCCCGCCGCCCCCGACACCAGGGATAAATGGTCCCTCGTCCTCCTTGGCTTCACCTGGAGTCCTGCCTGTCGCGATCTGGCCCAGCTCGCCAAACGGGATCGGGACAAACAGGAGGTTCTCGGGCTTGATGTCGCTGGGCACGTATATGCAGGTTTCAGATTGCCGTTTCCTCAACAAACCGGAAAAAGGGAAAGGACAGACCGATGGACCACTCCACATGTTGTGTGCAGGTAACGGATGGCGCTGGCCACCTGAACAATGACGTGGCGCGCGAGGGGCTCGCTGAGGTACGTCAGGTGCACGATCCGGTGAAACAGCTCGCCGCCGGGTGCCAGCTCGAGCACGAGAATGTAGTAGAGTGGGGTTTCAAAGTGGTTGAGAAGCTTGATGATGTTGGGGTGGTTGAGACGCGAATGCACGGTGATTTCTTTGAGGATGGATGCGCGCTTGTGTGTTTTTTTTTTTTT
>MU624592.1:0-44442 GCA_025349905.2 Blastocladiella britannica
CTACTGTTAGGTGGCATGGGATGGAGGAGGCATGTGTGCGTTTCTTTCTTTCATTTCGTTTTCTCTCTGCAGATTGCTGGGCCAGTTTCCATTTTATTGTTGCAACTGTGGCGACGGATCGAGTCATTGCTCCGGTTTGGTGGCCCTCGGGAACAACACGGGCACCTGGCATTACCACCGACACCCGTCCTTGCTGCTGCTCTCTTACTTTGGCTTTGCTTGGTCCTTGTCCTCTGTCCTTGTTTTTGTTGCAATTGTTCTCTTTTGGTTTTTGGTTTTAGTTTTGGTTTTGTTTTGCAGTTGTTGCTCGTCCCATCGATGCGTGCTGCTCTCTCCAGACTTTGAAAGGTTCGAACAGCAGTTGACTCACTCTTTCAAATGCCCTCACGCCGAGTCGATATGCTTGCTCCACACCTTTCCAGGACTTGGTTCAACAGCAACAACTTGGATATCGACAAACAACCAACAACATCTGCATCATTGACAAACGCATGGGGAACGAACCAGGCCAACTCCGCGTTGCTCGATCGTCTCCAACTTGGGCCATGCTTCGTTCCGTCATCCGTTCGTAACAACAAAATGGCCCAGTGGTCTGTTGAGGGGGAAGGAAATCGGGGAGGGACGCGCTCACATGCCTTTTTTCATTTTCTCGAATCCCTTGTCATCTAGGAGGAACCAGTTCGGGGGAGGGGCGGAAACAATGCTGTGGTGGCTGGCAGTCGTTTTTGGGAACAAGTGTTTTGCTATCGCGGGCGACGTTTTTCACCACTTCACCGCCTGCCATCGTCGTCGTCGTCGCTACCGCTGACGGTGATGCCAAGTTGTTTCCATCCACAGCGCCCGGTGTTTCGCAAGTACACCACCAAATGTCTTTTTTCTTGAACAAGTCAATGCAAAAGTATATTTATACCACCTCTTTTTTTTATATTTGTTCATCTGCGGCCACGTCCCCTGCCACCACGCAGCCCAAAGCCACCCCTACTTGACGGCCCACGCACCGGTCCCAAAGACATGGTAAATGCTTGTTGTTGTTGTGGCGGCGGCGGCGGCGGCGGCGGCGGCGGAGTCATCGCGGGAGGATCGGCGCTCGGAAGATCAAAAAGAACATGCGGCAGCAGCGCCGACTGGGACTGGGAATCTGGGATCAGCTCCAGGCGTATCATTTTGCTTCCTTGCAGTGGTGCCGGTGGTACTGGTGGCGCCAGTGGGGGAGGCGGTGGTGGTGGCGGCGGCGGTGGCGGTCTCATTCCAGTCTCGGCGTCATCGAATCGCCATGTTCGAGAATGGGGAGGTCGTAGATCCAGCTCCCCGATCACTCCATGGTCAGTGCTGGCTCCTTGGCTCGAAAATATCGCAATTGGAAATGACTGGTGCATTCGAAGCTGCGACGAATCAATGGGGTCCGAGAGCAGCGGCGGTGGGTCGTCGTTTACTCCAGTTGTAGATGAGGTCGAGACCATGTCGCCCAAGCGGCGCCGTTTCCGCGTCGGAGCTCCCGCGGGAACAAGGGCGGCGCTGATCGTGCGAATTGGCGAGGTCCCGCGTGGCTCAATGGCGAGAGGTGGGGGTGGTTTTCTTGGCAGCGTCGCGGCGGTCACGATCATCGGCTGTGAATCAGTCTGCTCGCGCAGTGGAGCAGCCGTACTGGCGTGCATGTGCTCAAACACGCTCGTCAGACAGAGTGCTGGCGGATGCGCTATGATTCGGCATGGGTCCATTGAGCCATGAGATACCACAACTTGAAATGGATGTAAGTACCCAGCGCATCCACGAGATTCGCGTCAATCGCACTGCCACGGGCATCGCGCTGCTTGCTGTTGCGCATGAACGTTTGCATTTCCTGCGTGCGTGCCTCGCGTCGGTACTCGTCGAGCGCGTTGCGGAGCGCGTTATTCTCAGCCACGAGCGCGTGGTAACTGCCAAGCATCGGGCCCAGCACATCGCCACAAAGAAGGCGCGCGGCCACATCGGCAGCAAGCATCTCGCCGTGAAATTTCCATGCAAATGCCGCCCGGTTGTTGCGGACCACAGCCATTGATAGCGTGCATCGAATCGGGTCGAACGTAAAGCTGGCGCGCTGACTGCCGTCGGCCCGCGGTAATAGAAAGTTGACGATCGTGTGCGACACGCGATCTTCGGACAGGACCAGGTGCGGAATGCACTCGGTCTTGCGGTCCGTCAATGCTTTCAGCGAGTCGCAGCGGTCAATGTACGCCGTGCCGTCGGTGAGGTCCACTATATGCACAATGTGCCCGATCTCGAGAGCGGGCTGGATCCGCAGAATCATGCCTCGCCGTTGCTGTCCCCCGATCGCATCGTCTGCGGCGACCGGGCAGTGGTACCACATTTTAAATGTATTAATACGGTTGGAACTGCGTGGAAATGGCAAAGAGAACCAGCACCACCACCATCGACGGCGACGTGCTTCGTCGGAAATCTGTTTTCCACAACGACAGTCGCGGCCACTCCTCGGGCGCCAGTGCTGGCGATCCGTCCCTCTTGGGCGTTTTTCGCTGCTGCCGCTTCCACCGCCTTCGCTGTTGGTTCAGCCCCGCTGCCTTCCACGAGATGAACATGGAAAGTAAGGTCTGCGCGGCCAGGAACGACGCGCACACCGCAAGCAACAGCGCCACTTGCCCGTGCCACGGGTACGCGGCCTCGGGTCCTACCCAATCGACGACACTGTTCATGATCAGCGCCAGGCCCAGTGCTACAACCGTCGCGACACGCGAATGCGCGCATTGCTCTGTGCGCTGGATCTGCTCGCGCAGCAACTCGATCCAGGCAAGAACGCGACTGTCCAGGGCTTGGGGTGGGAGTAGGAGAGTTTGGCCGCCGCTGCGCGCGAGAGAAGGCAATGACGACATGGTGCCTGGCTTTGCGAGCGAGGGCAACGAGGACGTGGTGCCTGGTTTTGCCGGAGCGCAAATCGACCGGGTCCAGTCGTACGTATGCCCAAGTGGAATCCCATGGCAGTAAGCGAAATACAAGTCCTCAATCACACCTGATTCGCGCAAGAATAGGATAGCAAAGTTGAATGCTGCTGCGCGAGCAACAGAGGGTGCAGATGCGTCCGATTGCATCGTGAGCCATGTCACGGTCAGATCCTCGATAAACTGGCAGTTCCAAAGTAAGCAGTGAGGATTCGTATGTTGCAAAAATGAGTGAGGGTGGTACATCGCACTTTGTATCCAAAAAGCAGCCAAGTGTCATTTGTGCCATAGACAGTCCTTGCCATTTGCTCAATGATGAACACGATCATCCCAAGGAATGCGCGACTCAGCAGCATGATCCAGTACTGGTACGGGGCAAGAACAGGGTACGAAGTCACGGTGGACGTGATGGCCCCGGCAAATGCCTTGAAGGCCCAGATGACTGCAATGCTTTTCCAATTCATTTTTTAGTCCTTGTCTTTGCTATTCCAAGGGTATAGAGGTATGCGCACTCAGATACACGCCAAACAAAACGTCAAAGTTCCGAGTGAGCCACACGATCTTACCAGCGCGATTAAAGTAAATCGCTTGTCCAATATGGTAGACAATTGCCAACAGCACAAATGCGAGCATGACAAACGGAGCCCAGTTGATCCCAAGGAGCACAAGAGGCCAGCTCATTGAGCCAGGAAGTAAAATGAGGAAGCCCAGGATACTAGTCTTGTGCGTGATGTTCGTGGGATCATTGCGCAGGATCCGGGTCCGAAACACGACTGGCGTGATTCCGAGCAGAAAGATATACCCTGCAATGGCTGCATCCAGAAGTTTGTCAGCGCTTGTGAAATGCAAACTCTGCAATGAAAAGTACTCCAATAGGTTTGCATATGCTGAGGAGTGTCCCATCCATTCAAATATTGACGGCGATCGCTCACGGTAAAGTTGTTGCTGACCACGGACGTGTACCAGGCAAGATGCAAAAGCTGGGACACCATAGTCAGCTGGTAGAGGACCAACCAACCGGCTCCAAATGGGTCCAGCGCCCTCATCTTCTTTTTGGACACAACCGTGGATGTTGGTGGTTCACATGGCTCAGTTGCGATTTGGTCGAAATGGATCGAAGACTCGCCGCCAGCAAGTAATTGTGCCTTGTAGAACTGTGCAGATGTGCGCACGAGTGGGGGGTCGGATCCTTTCCAGATGCCGATATTGTACGCCAGCGCAAATGTTTGCTGCGTGTACACACCACGGAAGCTCCACAGGGCTACGAAGTAGATGAACATGTGTAGATCAGCGAGTCCAGGGTTGGTGGGCTCGATCACGCGCGCATACAGGGTGTATCCATAGCAGGCGATGGTGGATGCGGCGGTGACGGCGGCCAGCGTGCAGCATGACGTAAAGAATCCCATTGGGATTTTAGGTTGGGGGAATTTTCCAGCTGCGCCACGCCTTCTAATCCGTGCCGCTGTTGTTTGAGGTGGAGCCGCTGTGTTGAGCTTTCCCTTTCAACAGTCAAAAATCAGGCGCGTCGTCGCAGTTGGCAACCCGAAAAAAAGGCGAGAAGCAGACCCGAGTACTCGGCTCTCCGTATTCTTTTCAAATATAAAAAAAACAAACAATGGACGGGTTCTCGTCGCTACGTCATCCCTTTGCGCTCGGTGCCGCAACCGCCGCATCAGTAACCGCCGCCGCCAGTGACCAGCATCAGCAACAGCAACAGTTGCCGCCGCCAACCTCGCCTATTGACCTCCACGCATTGGCCATCTCGCCCGACCACCACCAGTACCAACAGTACCAGCAGCAGCACCAGCCAAACGCTGCTCCCGTTCCGATGGGGCCATTCTCTGGACCGCCGCAACTATACGCTGCTCCTCAGGATCAGTCGTATTCGACTGGCGGGAGCTTTCCTCCGACGTCCACGTGGGGCATGCCGCAACAGCAGCCGAACCCCGTTACCACCACCACTACTAGCGCAAGCATCGCCACAGCCATGGCAACGTCTCTGCCCGCGTCCCCGCCAACTACCAGCGACACGAGCCTGGATTTGAATGGTGGTGCGCGGCTGTCCAAGGCCTGTGTGTCGTGCCAGCGCCGAAAGAAGCGCTGCGATGGAAAGCAGCCGTGCGATCGGTACAATCCTCTTCTATTTTTCAACACAGCTGCCCATCTGCCAAGACTTACCCCAATCATTGACAATAGATGCGTCTCGTTCAACCTGGAGTGCGTGTTTGTCGCCGAAAAGAAGCGCGGGCCGAAAAAGACTGGCCCCGCTCGCTCGCAGGCACAGTCCAACCCCGGATCCGCCGCCGATTCGCCCTCGCTCGCAACGCTGGCGCCTGGTGTTGCCGGCGCGCTCTCGGACTTCTCCGAATTTCAGAGCAATGTGACCACAGACCAGGCGCATCACGCGGTGCTATCCCCACCGATTCAGATCCCGCCCACGGAGGCATCGCTCGACATGCCCGACGCGGATATGACTGGCAACTCGCGCAAGCGTGCGCGCCACGGCGCCAAGGCGAAAGGTAGTCCGCTGTACGTTGCCGACTCGGCCAGTGGCGCCATTGCCCCGCTCCATACCACCACCTCTTCCTCACGGGCGGGAGGATCTTCCGCGACCACTGGCCAGCCAGAGGCACATACGATGGTGGATGCTCGGAATGCAGCGTCGTCAGCTGCGGCACATGCTGCTGCGGCCACAGCGTCTGGTGCGACACTCACTGACCGTTCCCGGCGATCAACAACGCCGCCAGTGGCCTCGGTCGGCCCAGCGCCGCGACCGTACAAGTTCCCTGGCCAGGATATTTCCAACCCGGACGTGCGGCAGCGCGACTCGCCCAACGCCCATGTATCGGCGCAGCTCGCCCTCGCGCGGCTCGACGAGGTTGCCGCTGTTGCCCAGACTGGCAGGGGCACGGACGGCTGGCTGAATGTGCACCTGCAGACGTTCTTTGGTACGCTCATATGCGATTTGATTCATCATAGCGCACGAGTCAATGCTCACCAGATTGATGAAAAAAAAAAAAAACAGCCCACTTTTACCCGCTGGTGCCGGTGTTTACCGAGCAAGAGTTTCGCGCCGAGCTGGAGCAGGGCAAGATCCCGCCGTACCTTCTGTACGCGCTTTGCTCAGTCACGTCCCTCTTCCTCCTTGTTCCGGGCTCTGGCTCCTCCGTGCCCTCGCCATCGACAGAGCGTGCTTCAGGCGCGTCGGTCCGGCCCCGCGAGGCCGACGCATCAGCAAGCGACGCATCAGTCGACACGGCCGCCGCCGCTCCACGCCCTGATGCGCTTGCCGAGCGCGCTCACGTCCTTCTGATGCCCCGCATCACCCAGCTGGGCGGCATGCTTGGCATTCACGAGGTCATGACGCTGGGCCTGCTGGCCATGCAGTTTTACTTGTCCAACAACATGGCTGCCGCGTACATGATGGCGGCGCAGGCCGCACAGGCCATCACCAATATCTTGAACCGCGACCACCTTGTGGGCGGGATCAAGACGCCGGGCGTCGTTTCTGGCAAGTTTCCGTCTGCCGGTGCCGGTGGATCGAGCGAGGCCCTTCCCGCAGTGCAGCACTCGGACGAGATCATTTCGCGCGGATTCTGGGCCGCGTACGCACTCGACCGGCTCGCTGCAGTGCTCAACACGGCTGGCCCAGTTTGCGCGTCGCCGCAGCTGTCGCTCGAGGGCATTGAAGTGCTCCCGCCACAGCCAAGCTTCCCTCAGCCCCCTGGCGGCGCTCCGCTCAACATGTCGACCGCGCACTCTGGCTATCTCGGTGCCATCACGCTGCTCTGCCGTATCGAAGTGTGGATTCGCGACGAGTGGCGGCGGCAACAGCGGCTTGCGCGGTCGCGCCCCGACGAGCCTCTGGGAGGTGTGACCCCCGGTGGACCCAGCTCGCCCCCGCCCTTGCTTGCAGGCTCAGCGGGATCCTTGGCTGCAATGGGAACTGCGTCGCCCATGCCCCTGCAGGGCGTGTCATCGATGGGGGACACGCTCTTGTCCCTGCACCGAGCGGCGCGGGCGTGGCGTGAAGCGGCTCCGGGCTGGCACGCAATCGACGTGGCGGATGCGGCATGGGCGTCGCGGATCATCAACCAGGTACCGCGCGAGGGTGCGTTCTGGTGGCTGTTTGGGAACTGGGTGTTCCTCAATGCCGCGATGTACGTCGAGACGTGTCCGCGCGAGCGCTGGCACATGGTGCGCATCGTCACGTCCGTGGCACCCGTGCACTCTTCGCCGCCACTGTCGTGGATCATGCGCGTGGTGGCCGAGTTTGCACTCTCCCTCATCACGGACGGCCACGTGGCGCCGGCACCTGTGTGCACTTGCACGGCCATGACCCGCGAACCGGATGCCCTTGCTGGCGGTAATGTCGAGCGGGAGTACCCGTCCATTGAGGCCGTCATTTCATGGTTTGAAGGAGCCATTATGCGCGTCCGTCGTGATTTCTGGGTGGTTGCTGATGATTTGTGCGTTTCTCTTTTTTTTTTTTTTTTTTTTTTTTTTTTTTTTTTTTTTTTTTTTTTTTTTTCGATTGTTCCCTCACACCCTCCCTGATTATTGGAAAGGCTGCGTATCGAGGCCATTGTCAAGCAATTGCGCACCATCGCCGCAAGTCGCAGCCCTGTCCCCAAGTCCACTCGGTCACAGGCAGCAACAGCAACACCATCAGCAGTGGCAAGCCCACAACCCATTCCGCAGCCCGTCCCGCAAGGGTACAAGCCCTCGCCGCCGGTCTATTCATATGCCACGAGCAGCACCCCGTCGGCCCACATGTCCACGTCGCCATTTGATGGCATGATTGGATACAATGGTGCCCATGTGCCGCCGCAGATGCCCATGGCGGCGCCCATGAGTCACCCGTACTATGCAGCGCCGCCGCCTGGTCCGCAGCTGATCTCGGGCTTTGCTCCGCCTCTCCCACCGCCACCACCCATGGCGGGGGGCGCCGAAACGCTTCACTTTGGCGGCATCTCGCTTCCAGCCGCGTTCCAGTCGTACGCTGCGCGACCCGACGTCAAGGATCTTCTCCGCGGGGCCGGCGGGGCTGGGGCACTGGACGTGTTGCAGAGCTTGCTGCAGCAATCGCAACCGCCGCAGCACCAGCAACAACACCATCAACAGCAGCATCAACAACATCAACAACAGCAGCACGTGATGCACGGTATTGCGCCGGGTCAAGGAGGCTATTCCGAAACGCCATTTATGCCCGCAATGGGCATGCAAGCGTACCCGCAACAGCATCAGCAACAGCAACAGCATCCACAACAACAGCAGCACTATCAAGTGTATCCGCAAGGTTCATACATGCCGCCTCCGCCACCCCCGCCTCCGCTCCCATACCCGGCCGCGTCGTCGGCATCCGCTTCCACTTCTTCCTCTCAGCACATGCCTCCAGCGAGCTCGTGGGGCTCGTCTCCCGGTGCGCACCTGGCGTACGGGCTCTCCAATCCGGCCGCGGTGGTTCCGGCACCGTTCCCAAACGAGTCGGCTTACCAGAGCATGCACGCGTCATCTACTCACGCCTCTTCCTCTCAGGCGCCACCGGGATCGCATGGCGGAGCAGCAACATCGTCGTCGTCCACCGCCACTGGACCTGCTGCCCCAGGGTCCGAGTTTGAGGCGATGCTCCAGAGCTTTGGTGGCAGCGGATCTCGTTGACCAAAGATCCAAAATTTCGTTTAACAATAAAAATATCTAAACCGCTTGTCCTCCAACTTCTGCTGCCGCAGCCGTCACCGCCGATCCAACCAGATCGCGCTCGTCCCGACCCCGCTGCTCGCCAGCCTCGCGCGCACACGCCGCCAGCCACGTGTCGAACTCGGCACGCATGCTCTCGGTATCGGCCGGATTGTCCAGCGACGACGATACCACGACCGATCGGGCTAAGCGGCCGGCGAGTTTGGGACGCGCGCGAGACTGTGACGCGTTCTCTTGCTTATGCGCAAACACGAGCAGCTGGGTGTCGCGGAGGGTTGGGAAGGCGCTTGCACTTGAATGATTGGGTGCGTGAGAAGGATGAGTACGTGAAAGAGAGGGAAAGCACACCATTGCTCGAGCTGCTTTGGGTGCGAGGGATCGTCGGCGTTCATGATCAGGAGCAGGCCGTGGGCGTCGGGTGCGACTGCCGGCCAGTGCCCTGCATAACTGTTGATTCATTTCCGGTAGTGAGGATCACGCACAGATCCAAGAAAACATGTCAAGGCATATATATATATATATATATATATATATATACCTGTCGTCTCCCGTCAAGTCCCTATTATACATCAAATACGTCAAAAATGGTCAAAAATGAATTGAAAAGGATCATACCAAAGTTCCACATTAACCCGCCCAAGTCGCAGCGCAGTTGCTGGTGCTTTCACGCGTGATAGGTCGCGCGTGAATTCCAGGATGCGCACATGCGGCGTTGGTGTGTAGGCACGGAGCATGTCTGGGCGTTCCATGGAAGCGAGGAAGTCTGATTTTTTTATATGTATATGTGCAAAAGTTAACGACAGTTTCCCACGATCAGCAATTGATGGTATGGGACCCACTGGAAACAACCGATTTGCCGACCCGAGGTGGGCCGGCAACGAGGATCTTGATTGTGGTGGACATTTATTGCTTTTTGGGATTTGATGGGAAATGAAGACAGAAATACAAAGACTAACTCGGGGGGCAATACTGAGCACGACCTTTTTTCTAGCACGCGGCCGGATCCCGCATCTCCAACGCCCACCGCTTGGCCACCGCCAGCCCGCGCTCCACGCGCTCCCGGACCCGCGAGTCAGGGTACACTTCCGCGAGCCACGTATCGTCCTCGGCCGACTCAGCCGCAACTGCCGCCAGTTCGGCGGCATAGTGCCGCGCCACCTCGTCCTTGGTCATCGGCACCACGTTCCACGGCTCAATGACCCCGCCCGCGCGCCGCGCAGCACGCACCCGCCACACCGCCAGCGCCAGCTTCTGCTCGACGCGGCCCGACACCGCCGACCGGTGGCCAAACAGGTCGTCCACGACCATGGCGGCGTCGCGGGACGACACGCGCATGATGGGCGAAGTAGTGGTCAGGACCGTCACGGCGTCCTTGGCCAGCTCGCGGGCCATTTTGGCGGGCTCGCGTGACCGCGACGTGGCCAGTGGGGCCGACGGGGATGGCCACTGCGCCAGGGTCGTCAGCACGTACGCTGCCAGCGCATTGCCAAACAGCGCCGGCAGCGGGCCGAGAACGGGTAAGATGGACGCGCGGAATGTCGGCAGCGGCGCAAACTCGGCCATATCGGTTGATGTACCTGCTTCAGGCTCCTGATCGCCACCAGGAGCAATGAGGCCGAGTCCGGGGGTGGCACGTTCGGTCGAGTACACGACGGTGACGCCCGTCTCGATCCCGTGCTCGCGGCGCAGCAGCGCACGCACCGCACGCGCCAGCGGGTCCTCGGTAGTCTCGGAAATATCGGCGACGCGCACTTTCGTCGGGTCGGCCTTGGCGCCGGAGCCCATCGACGACACCACGGCGATCCCGCGGGCGTGGCAGAACGTGAGCAGTGCGGCTTTGGTGGGCAGGTGGTCGATGCAGTCCAGGACAAAGTCGGGCTTCTCCTCGCTGTCATCATCGCCAGAAAAGAGGAGCAGCTTGGCCTCAAGCCCGCGCTCAAACATGCGGCGCACGGGCTCAACGACGCACCCGGGCGCAGCGGCGCCCAGAGCGCGGGCCATGGCGTCCACTTTGGGCAACCCGACGTCCGCGTACGTGGCCACCGCGTGCCGGTTGAGGCTCGACAGCGTCACCATATCGAAATCAATGACGCGCACCCGCCCAACGCCCGCACGCGCTAGCATGTGCGCGGCGTGCGACCCGACACCGCCCACACCCACCACCACCACCCGCGCTGCACGCACACGGGCCATTCCGGCCTCACCCAGGAACACATAGTGGCGCGCCAGTTGCTCGCGGACCAGGGCAGGATCAATGGTGGACGAGTTTGCGCGTTGTGGTGGCGGCGGCGGCGGGGACGGCGCGTGCTGCGATGCACCGTTGTTGCTATCCGCCAGCAGGTCCCACTCTTCGGTGGCGGCTGCGTCAAGAGAGTCGAGCGCGTGCTCGGGCAGTTGCAGGTGAAGGAGTGCGGCCGAGTTGGAGGCAGCAGCAGAGGGCGGGGAGGCCGAGAGCGCGCGTCGTAGCTGTGAGCGTTTGAGGTGCTTGCGCCAGGCTTCGATGGCAGAAAGGGCGGCGGCGGTGGCCACGGCCGAGACGGCGGCGGCGGTGATCGCCGCGGTGCGTGGGGAGGGCGAGGCCAGGGCCGCGGGCACGTCGCGCAATCGGTCCAGGAGGACGTTCATTTTTTATCTTCTCTTTTGGTTTTTTCAAAGAGGGAAATCGACAAAGAGAATGTGCGTGTGCTGCCTGCCACTTGCCACACCCACATCTGCCGAATAAGAATAAGAGGAACTGACACTCGTATACAATACAACAGGAGCAGCACCATCATTCACGGCACCAGCAATATCAACGACAGCAGCAACGGCAACAACAGTGACAACGAGGGCGCCTGGAGCTCGGAACGCCTCGAGGATGCCGAGCGCGAGCTGGAGCAGCAGATCGACCTGCTCAAGGTCACGCTGGCCACCGTGCTGCTGCCGACCCTGGCCCGGTTCGCGGGGCGGAGGCTTGCTTCCAAGTGTACCGCTTTCTCTTTTTCTTTCTCTTTCATGTCTTTTTGAGTCTCATCCAATCAATTTCTGCACTAGTCTTCCCCCACCTGCTGGAAAAGTGGCTGCCGGCCGCTTTTTAAAAGAATTTCTGAATAATATAATGGATTCTCTTTTTGTTGTCGAGGTATCATTTTTTACTTTGCCATAATCAGCTAAATGGAAATGGTGCCCTCACTTGGGTGTTTTATAAGTCCAAAATTGTGCAATTGCTTGCTCTCGCGGCCCGGGGCCAGTTCGGACTTGCTCACAGCGACGCATCGGCTGATCCAGAATTGGTATGAATACATCATAATATGCCTCAAAACCGTACTTAAATACTTCTTTATAAGAACAGAATGACTTTGGCAGCGTCTTGATCTTGCCTCCACCGGTTCCATTACTCGACCTGATCGAGTACGTATACATCGAGAGCAAACGCTTCACTACTGCTGATCTCATATAAACGTAACATGACACAGGTCGGGATCCAGTTACCTGACACCCAGCCCGAAGCCGCTACCGGGAGACGCTTCCCTCCATGAGATCCGGCTCGCGGCGTTTGCTTGTGCCATTGCGGGACTGCAGAGCCATCAATGCGTAAGCCTGCCGGCTTTGCGATTGGCAACTCCCGACCTGCTGGCCCGACTGCTTGCGTACTCGATCGTGGCCCGACCGTCTTGCATGACCGCGCTGGTGTTGATCCTGGCCAAAATCAAGGGCGAGCACGTGGCGGACCGCGTGCAGCTCTGCGCCAACTTGCTCAGCATCGGTTCGACGCCCAAACTCGCGGCCACCTTTCGCAGACATGTGCTACGACACTGCAAGCAGCTTTCGTACACGGCGCCGCTTGTTGATCCCGATTTCGTAACGGTGGTCCTTGCCCAAGACCCCGATTGGGTGTTCCGCTGTTCGCCACGAGTGATCAAAAGCACCTGCCAAATCGCCATGGACCGGGTTGTCGCTCTCCACCCGACTTGGCGCCAGGATGTGAGGTTGGCAGCCCTTTGCGCTTTGCTTTCGGCCTCGGGAAGCTTTTCGCCCACCGAGACTACGGCCATGGCCGATGCGGTCGCAGAGCACGAGCTGCCCGCCATTGGAGCGTTGTTCCTGGGCACTTTGGGCTACTTGCCCGTGTGGCCCGACCGCACGCTGGTGTTGAACTGGCTAGTGCAATCGCCGTCGTTACGCACGCTCTGCCGACACACCGTGGTTGGCGACTGGGCGCAGGTCGTCGCATGCTGCGGTCAATGGCTGGAAGCCGGTGCGCAATTCGCATTACCACAGCCGCCATTGTTGGCCGAACGGCTGCGCAGCCTCGCGCTCGACACGCACCTTGCCGCACCGCTCTCGGCCCTTTCCACCCCGGACCATTACTTTAACCTCTTGGTCTCGGGGTCCGACGAGGACGTTTCGGCTGCTCTCAGCGTCCCACCACCGGCAACTGCTCGCGGTAGTGAGGGCCATCGCGCGCTGGTGGACCAGTGCCGGTCGCCCGGCGGCATGCGGATCCCATGGACGTATCACTTGCAGCGCCCGAGAAGGGACGCGGCGGCTTACTTTGCGCTGCATGACCTGGCGCCGGCGTTTGTTACCCAGTTGCTCAACTTGGACCGGATTCGGCGCCTCAAAAGGTCACCAGAAACATTATCCCAGTATGATCAGTGGCTCTGCCGCTTGGTTCAAGACCCGGTTACCGCCATTGAGACGCTGGCGGCCGATTTGGCTCGCCCACCCCCAACTTTTCAGCACATTCTCGAGCAACCGACGCTCTTGACTCGCTGCCTTGCCGTGCTGGATGTCCGAAAGGTGCTTGCCGCGCTGGGCACGCTGTTTACGTTGCCGGCGTTTCCGCACCAGGCCAAAAGCGAATGTTTTGTGCACTTGCTGGAATACGCACATTCTCTCAAAGGTATGTCATATATTGATCGGTTTTTCCATTCTATTGACTGAAATGCGCATCCCCCAGACACGGTCCTGAGCAAGGAAGTAGCCGATTTCATGAACCAAACGTTTATGCAAGAGTCGAGCTTGCTGGAATTCGTGGTAGCGCGCCGGTTCTCGCTTGCAGCCGTTCCGTACTTTGCCAAAATCCCAAGTGCCCGTGCGCACCCTTTTCCTATTCACTGCGTCGATCAGTAGAGAGCGAGTAACTCATAAAGAGAAAATAAATAGATATTCTCCGCTTGCGACACGCCGGTGCGCTTCGAGCCCAGCCGCTGCTGACCCTATGCGTTCTCTCGGGCCTTGCCGCTGAGTATCCGCTCCCCGACAGCCACGCGCTGGCAAAGCACCACTTGCTTCCGCGGATATTCGAGCAACTTCACTTGCTCATCCAAACTCCGTCCACACGATCAACTCATGGCCCCGCTCTCTTCGATGCTTTGGTGACACTGTGCCAGGGGTACCCGGACCTGATTCCGCTCGTGCAACCGCAGGTGCTGGGGCTCAAGAGGATGTACACGCACGCGATGGTGGTCAACCCTAGCGATCGGGCGCTCGCGGACCAGTACGACGCGCTGATGGCCGCGGTGGATCGGATCGCATGGGTTCGAGCCGACGAGGTGGTGCACTGCAACCGCTAAATTGATATATATTTTTTTATAAAGAGGTTGTTAGTTGTGCTCTTTTCGGTTTCCCTCTAATACCCCATTCTTGACAGCCGCGACGCATGCTCCACGTAGAACCCGGGCGCATCAAAGTTTTGGTACAGGCGCGCCGAAACAAATCGGTTCGTTAGCGCATAGTGATCGCACGGCAGGGTGCCTTAGTATAAGGGAGATGTGAGATGCATGTGTGAAGTCACCAATCGAAAAAAAATTAACGTACCAAGGTACAGTCCCCACCGCGCCGAGTCCAGTGAAACAAGTCCGTCATTGTGGCCCTGTGCGCGTTTCACGATTTCGTACGGGATGCTTGCCCAATCAATGCCAACATGTCAGTTGATCGAAACGATAATGAGAAATGAAAAATAATAAATAACGAACCGGAGTGGAGCATAGATGGGCAAATCCGGCGCCGATGCTCCATACGAGAGGTACGACGTATCCGGAACGTCAGGAACCTGCTCGTTAAACAGCTTGGCGTGCCCTGGACAACGAAAAAAGTACTTGAGACAGATGATCCAAATCAACGGAAAAAAAAAAAATTAGAGCGTACATGTGGTCAGACACGCATAGGCCGGGAAATCGAGGCCCAGGGTTTGCACGACCCCACTCAACGGATGGTTGGCGTGCGGATCGTACCGGCGGAGCCGTTCCACAAACGGGTGCTCGCCATTCGAGTGCTGCTGCTGCAGGTGTGCGAGGTGCTCGGGGGTTTCGAACGATCCGAGGTTCTTTGATACGCCGAATCTGATCGGTGTACTTTACACATCAATGCCTTGGGTTCAAAAAAGAAAATGAAAAAGAACGTACACGGATGCAAACCAGTCCATCATCGGGCTTCCGCGATGCGGCGTCGAAACGGTGGTCAGAGAGTGAATCTTGGTCCCAGCGGGAAGTCCTACCTGGGAAAGGAGATATCGAGCATCCAACCCGCCCATCGAGTGGCATACCAGATTTGCGTGTTGGATCTGACTCTTTTGCAAGAAGCGATACAGTGCCAGGGCTCGGGCATGAATGTTGTCGGCACTGATACAAGAGCGAGGGTCAGATGACGGTGCCATCAACGAAGAAGGAATATGGACGCGCACATATATGCACGCACACATTGTACTTACCTCGGGACGCGAGCGACATACACATCGCAGCCGATACCGCGAAGTGCATCGACAATTCCTCGCCAGTACTCGATGCGCAGCCGCAAGAACTGGGTTTCGTCAAATCCAAACAAGCCGTGGCACAATACAATCGGGTGCATTGGTGGTTGGTAATGTGTTGCAATCCGGTACTCAGCCATTGTAATAGCGGTCGTCGTTGTCTTTGGTGTCGTTCTGGTTGTTGCTGCTGCGGACGAAGAAGTAGACGGCAATTGGGAATTCGGTTCCTCCACGTCAACGGCGGGTGGTTCTACTGGCACCGACAAAGGCTGAGTACCATGAGACGGTGGTGCAGCGGGCGGGCGATTACCGGCAGCAGCGGCCACGGAAGGCATCCGGGCCACCATGCCAAGTGGCTCAGCAACGGACACGGCACCACCACCAGGCGCAACCAGCGGGACAGGATCGGCGGCGGCGGTAGATTGCCATTTGGAGTGCAGGTAGGCAAGAAACACCAGCAGCGGACCATGTAGCGAGCGGCGTACTCCGGGCTGGGGAGGAGCAGCGGTCCGCGCAACACCACCGGGCGCTGACGAAGTGGTTGGTGGGTGGTGCACCGCCGAGAGTCGGGACGCGTGCAAGTTTCGGGCCGAGCGCAGGTGGCCGAGAGCGCGGTGGAGCAGACTTGCACTGGCAGCAGTCATTTTTCCAGTTTTGTAACATCGGAGGAGAAAATTTATTATTGCATAGAGTACAAAAGGAAAAATAACGCGTCCTCGCCCTCGAGTCCGGGGTCCCGAGGACATATAGCACGGCAGTGGGAGCGAGGAAAGAAGGGATGGGAGGACAGCATCAACAAACAACAAGAAATCAATACATCAACAACAACCGAAGACTCACATGGCAACGGTTTTACTTTACTCGGCCTTGGAGCGGCCAATCGGCTTGAGCAGCTGGCCCTGACGCCCGTCGCGACCGATTGCCGTCGAGAACACGGCGGCCGACACCACCACCGTGAGCAGCGACGCCCAGGCGGCGGCGTATGCGGCAAAGTTGATGGCGGCAATTGCGCCGGTGTACGGCACGTGGTGCAGCGCGTCGCCACCACCGGCGACCGCAGACGCGGCGGCGGCAAACAGCAGGTTCTGCGCCATGTCGAGCAGACCGGCAGCAATCGGAATCAGCGGCAGCGCGTGCATGGGCCCCGCGGCCAGTCCGGTCGGTGGGGTGCGCAACAGGGACGAGGTGGCAACGGCTCCAGCGCCGGCCATCAGCGGCGACGCCAGCAGGGCGGTCAACACGGCTTGGCGAACGACGGCCGACGGGGTGGCGGTGCCGTGGACCGAGGAGGTGATGGCGGCGGCGGCGTCCGACGGCGATCGGAGCACGGTGCGCGTCGGCAGGATGTAGTGGGCGTCATCGGCCGACAGTGGGGCCAGCGACGAGGAGGCGTGCAGGGTGAGCAGCGGCGACACGACGAGGTAGGCGACGATGAGGCCGATGAAGAGGGGCCAGGAGCGGGCAGAGGCGAGGGTCGAGAGCATTTTTTTATTACTTTTTGTTGTTGTTGTTGTGGCAGAGTGGCGAGGAAGAGACGCGTTTTTCAAACAAAAAAAAAGGGCGACACGCCTGTCACAACCAATCCGGAAATCCAAGGAAATGGGAAAAAGCTGAAACAACGTGATCTCGATCCTGTACAACTGCTGTACAGGTATGCCAAAAGGGAAGGCAAATCGAGAGCGGGTGGGGTATAAGCCCAGTTGGAAGGTAGAGGGGGGTTTGGGGTGGGCCAAATTATGACATGGCCCGAGGAAGAGGAGAAAAGAAAAAGCAGGAAAAAGAAAAGGAGAGAGAGGAGCGACAGCCAAAAATCCATTGGAAAAGTGTTCTGCAAGTCCATTGGAAAAGGTGATCAAGTCCGATTCCTGAGGAAAATGAAGAAAACATCCAAAGGAAACATGGCAGCGTCAACGGCTTAGCCAAACAACAATCCAGCGGAAAAAAAGTGGGATTTTTATTGCGGAATCGGAAAAGTTTGGCGGATTCTGGGTGACGTTCCAGTTTCCTGCAGATAGTATCTTGCCCTGTTTATCCTGAAGCTTTTTGGCGGAAGACGAGAAAAAAAGCCTCCCGTCCTTTGAAACACATTGACGAAACAGCGTCAATTTCAACAATTTTTTACGATGCCCTGGTTCGCTGCATTTACCAAGCTCGACGAGAAAGGATTACCGACTGTCCCGCTGATCGGTTGGCACCACGTTATTATTTTGATACCCTCGTCTGTATTGCTCCACTGACTCACTCACTCAATATCTACAAATAGCCTGCATCCAGCTCCTGGAACGCGGCTGCGAGCTTACCGTCGGCCGCAAAGCTTGCGACTTTGTTTTTGTCGACCACACCGTCTCCAGGCACCAGCTCCGCCTGGTAATTGAAGTGCGTCCTCATTTTTTTCTTTTTTTTTTTTGGTACAAAGATTTGAATGATTTGACTGACATACACAAAAAAGGACGGTGACGACGAAGGCAACCTCGTTATCGTCGAGGAAAGCAAAAAACTGACCACCTCTATCGATGGGAAAATCGTCTCGGGCCGCTTGGTGGTGCGCGACACCGCCACGGTCCATATTGGTAAAGCGGGCACCACCATCCAGCTGCTGCGGCTGCCCATGACCGCACAGCTCGATCCAGCACTGACGCCCAGCGAGCGAGATACCGCGATCGAGACTCTTGCTGGCCTTGGCGCCACTGTCTCCTCGCCGGGAAGGACGACGGCGTCTCCCGCAACGCATTACATGTCAAACGCGCGACCGGCCTCGATCGCAGCACTCATGGCGCGGGCACGCGGCCTCTATGTGACTCCCCTCACAAAGTTGCGCGACTTCGAGGCCCTCACACAGCGGACCGACCTGGTAGGCCCCCTTTGTGACATCGGGCCGGTCCTGGCGGCCCAGCTCACGCTCGGCAGCGCCGCTCCGCTCAACTCGGCGCTCTTGCAACAACGCAAAATCTGCCTGGACCGCATTGCCGCGGATGAGAGCGAGGCATTTGCCAACTTGATTCAGCTGCTCGATGGCGTGGTCGTGCACTCGCCTGCATTGGCGGATCTTGTGCTGGACACGAGTGACAAGCGCGCCGAGTTTCTGGCGAGCCTTGACCGGAATATCGCTCCCCCCTCATCGACCGGTGGCTCCAGCGCTACTGGTATCCAGGCCCTGCGCCGCCCGCTGTTGCTTGGATCTACACAGGCCGGCCGCTCCGCTCGGCCACCGGGTGCATCGGCCTCGGGGTCACTTGGGGCACGAAGCCTGCTGCACATGCTTTCCGGCGGAGGAGGAGGAGGAAACCTGAACCAGGGCTCCGCTCTCACCTCGTCGACGCAGCTCGCTGCTGCGTCGCAATTATCGGGTCCGTCGTCGCTTGCCGCCAGCGTCTCGCATGGTCGCAATCCCGGTGGCGGCGGCGGCTCCCTGTTTGGTGGCCAGACCCCAAGCCGGTCGTTCCGCGTACCGCCTGGGTCGCAACAGCCACCATCAACGCCAAGCTCGACTCCAACATTGTCGCAAACCGTGTCCCTGGCCGCCCAGCTGGGGACAAAACGATCGCTCAAGGATATTGGCCTGCCGACACCGGTGCGAACTCGCACGATCCTCGAGCCGACCGTGGAGGAGCTCAGTGATCCTGATGAGGAAGTAGACTCTCGCCTTTCTAGTCTGGAGAGTGATGCTGGTGGTGATGGGGCGGCGGTGAAGCAAGAGAACGCGGCCCGAGAAAAAGTGGCGGAAGAAGATGCCCCTCCGCCGCTTACGAGTGGGAATGGCGAAGAGCTTCCCGTTAAGGCCGACGATCGGGTCGTTCTCTTTGTGGCCCTGACCACGTCCCGACGGGTGTCCGATACACCGACCCGGTCCGATGACGGCCGCACCTCCACCGTCAAAGATTTCAAGCGGTTCCGCAAGGGCGGTTCTGGAGCTGCAAGGAGGGGCACGCTTCCAAATATCCTGCCCGTGTGTCTCGCCGGTGGCGCCGATGGCAGTGCTGGCCGTACGACGGCGACGACGTCAACCAACAACTTCACATCCCAATTTACGGCGACGATGGAGCCGACCAGGTCGTTGGGCTCCTTTGACGACGATGAACACCGCGCCACCGTGTCACCGACTCTCCACAACTCGGTTGTGCTCCCTGCGCCCACCATTCCCGGCGCTCCACGAAATCACAAACGCACTCGGGCCGGCCGACGCGCCGCACTGCTTAGTGACGACGAGGGCGAGGGCGGCGATGATCTTGCTGCTGCCAGCCAAGCGTTAGACATGTTTGCGTTTGCGCCGCCGTCGCAACAAAGGCGGCGCCGGTTTATGGACCTCGACGACGCGGACGACGACGACGACGACGACTCTTACACTGCTCGATCACCGTCACCACCACCGGCGCCAATGGCTCCGAATGCGCGGCGGGCGGCGCGAAAGCGGCTCCTCGACAGTCCATGAGAGAGTGCAACACAAAAATATAAATACATACAAAAAATCAATCCGACTATCTAATACATATGCTCAATCAATCGATGGTGGTCGCTGGTCTGCCGCCTTCAGGATCGCCCTCGTCGTACGCGTACGCGTACGCGGTGGCCGAGACGGCCGATTGCGGCTCCCAACCGCCGCCGCCACCACCGACACCAGCACCCCCGCCACCGCCACCGCCACCGCTTGCCGACCCCGACGTGCTATGCGGCGACAATCCCAGCTGGAACAGCGCAACCCAATGCGCGGCCTCGTCGGGGGTCTGCGACTCAAACACAAACTCGTGCCGCGTCGACCGCACCACGATCCGGCACGGGTTGATATCGGCTGCTCCGTCGTGTTGGTGTTGCTGCTCATGCGGCGGCGGGAAAGAGCTGCTCGCGCCGCCCCGAAGATCATACAGACCGGCCGAGGGCAGGATACTGGCGGCGGCTTTGGCGTTCTGCTCGCGCTGATGCAGGAGGAGTCGGTCGTTGGGGCCCGTCACCGACACGTACTCGAACGCCCAGTGCACGCGGTCGTCGTGGTGCGCAATATTGCTGGCAGTCGGGCCTCGCGCAGCAGCC
The DNA here is from genome assembly GCA_025349905.2 of Blastocladiella britannica. Classification (NCBI taxonomy): domain Eukaryota; kingdom Fungi; phylum Blastocladiomycota; class Blastocladiomycetes; order Blastocladiales; family Blastocladiaceae; genus Blastocladiella; species Blastocladiella britannica. The sequence continues at coordinate 20,392 of MU624592.1, forward strand.
GACGGCGCAGGAGACGCCCCAATGACCTCCGAAATGGTGACCAGGCGCCGGTCGGGAACAAGCATGACGTGGGCAAGGCGCCACCGCGTCCAAGTCGGCAAGTAATGGCCAAGCATGCGGTCCATGAACGCCGGGAGCATGCGACTGGTCTTGGACACGAGCAGTGTGCCGTCAAACGAGTCGCTTGCAATTCCGGGGCCTTGCGTCAGACGTGGCGCAAATGCAAGTGAATGCGCACCGGAAGTTCCGAAGTGGGCAACTGACCGGCGCCGGCGCATTTGCGGCGAACTAGTACCAGTGGGGAGAGACGGATCGGCCAGCCGGCTCGCCATTGGGTATGCGGAGTAGGCATCGGTAGCCGCGGCAGGGCTTAACGCGTTCGGCGAGCCGCTTGCGGCAGCAGCGGACGTATCAAACACGTCCCAGGCGGATGAGAGTCGGGCCAGGCCAGATGCAGACACTCCGCCGGCGCCAGGGCCACCGACACCGGCAGCGCCCGTCGAGCCTGGCGCACTGTGCTTTCCGTGCGTCGGGATGCGATCAAGTTCAATAGCGGCCTCGGGACGATCGCGGTAGACCCACAGAATATAAACTGGTGGGACAAAGAACACGAAGAGCGCAAAGGTTGCGCAGAACAGGACGACCATCGTCCGAAGCATCATCGTCACAAGATACAGAGAGTTGAGCGGCGCGAAAAAGGTTGGCATGACAATCATGGAGCCCAAGAAGATGTTCTGTTGTGCGAGAGCAGTTATAGTGAGAGGCGCGAATCTAAACAGAAAAAAAAGGGAAAACGCACATAAATGCTGAGCGAGATGGCCCGCGACTCGTTATACCCACGGATCGGAATCTTGCGCGTGTTCCAGGCCAAAATGACAGCGTACACCATCAGAATGCCGTCGAGGACGCAAATGAGCATAAACGGGATCGAGTTGTACAGGTCGGGAACGTCACTTGCGTCAATCACGGCGCCTGCTTCCTTTCCGACGGGAGCCATCCAGCACATGCAGTATGTTTCGCGATCAGAATTGATGTTGAGCCGCTCAAACGGTGCAGTCAGGAGCCACCACACGCACAGCGCGGCGTTGGCGACAACGATGAGGGCGGCACGGCGGAACACGTATTGATCCGACACGCCTTGTCGAAACAGCAGCGGGCTTCCAAAGATCTGCCACAGCCGGTGGTTCTTTGAAATGATGTTGGAAATGACGAGGGAGAGGCCGATCACGAACGAAATGGGCGTCACGTTGCAAAGGATACTGGAGGTTCGCTGGTCCAGCAATGGATCCGCTGCCAGCTGGAAGCCCACCGACGTGTACAACAGCGCAAGGCCAAGCAGGACGAGCATGCAAAAACGCGGTGAGACGGCCCGGATGGTGGGTGTGTGGCGACCACGAACAATGACAACCGTGAAAAACAGGGTCATGAGAATACCAATAGTTGCGAGAATAGCAAGCAGCTGACCGAGCGGCTGTCTGATCGTGACGGAGATTTCTACAATCATGGGTTTTCTTTTCTTTGTCGTCAATAAAAATGAAAAATGAAAATGAAAAAATTGAAAATACCGCGGAGCGAAACGCTATCCTTCCAGGTCGGCTTGCCGTCGGGAAAGTAAAACGTCCGCGTCACCGGGCGCTCGAGGGGTGACCCGCCAAGGAATTGACTCATGAGTGTCACTTTTCCCGGCTGCCAATTGTAAACCTCGTAGCCAATGTCAGCGTCGCCGTTCTCGTCAAACGAGATCAAGCCGAGAGCACCAGTTGCCTTGACCGCGTTGAGGTCGTCGGGCACGCGGACGGGCTTGGGCCAAGTCCCGGCCGCCAGGGCAAGAGCAGCTGCTCGTGGATCGGGAGCCGAGTCGATGGCGCGAACAATGGTGCGCAAGAGGACCGTGGCGCATGCGAACGCCGAGATCTCATTGTACTCGAAGCCGTCGGGCCGTGGCGTGATGTTGAAATAGCCGGTCCACAAGTCAATGAATTTGCCAAACTGCAAGATGTTCTTGGTGTCGTTTGGGAGCGTGATCATGGTCGAGCCGACGAGCGGGCTTGATGGATTGGACTCGAGAAACGATGAAGACATGTTGGCTTTCACCTTTGGCCGAATGTCGTTGACAAAGACCCAGGCGGTGGACGCAAAGTTGTTTGTCCTTTCGATGGCCTTCAGCGTCGCAATGAGGCCATCACCGAATGCCGGTGCAAAGACGACGCGGCTGGCGGCAACAGCTTCACGAACAGCCTGCTCTTCGCGGTGAGGCGGCATGGGAAAATTGGTAATCCTAAGATCCGATGCGTTCAATGCCGGGATGACTGGTGGACATGGAATCATAAAACGAGGACGTAAGTGTATATCACAAAACGAGGGGAGATGTGAGATCACAATGTACAAGAAGAACTAAATGCGTCGTCCGTCGGGTAAAGAACGGCAATCGATTTCCAGCCCTGTGCTTGGCACAGACGGATGAGCCCTGCCGCAAGCTTGGTCACGGGAGAGATGGTGCGGAAAAAGTACGGGTACTTTGCGCGATTGGAGAGGGCAGCTGAACCAGCAATGTAGCTACACTGTGGCACAGCAAAGCGCGATGTGAGAAACGCCTGTGCTTGGGTTGCTTCCGACCCAAAATCCCCGATGACGGCTGCCACGCCGCGCGAGAGCAATTCCACGGTGGCAGAGAGCGCCGATGCCGTCATATTTTCGAGTGTGACCGGGCCAGGAATCGGATTGAGTGTACGGCCGCCAAATTGTGTTGGAAACGGCTGGACCGTGTCTATGACTTCGAGCGAAAAGCCCACACCGGCAGCGGTCATGCCTTTTGATATTTCCACAGCATTCAGGTTTTGGTTGCTGGCACCGAGAGTGCCGAGCGCGAGGTTGATGGCCTGCAGTGCGGTGATGGACACGTTCCGATCTCGAACTACTTGCGTTGTCAAGGGCAGCTGGACGCCAATTTTAATCGAGGTTCGGGAAGGCGTTTGCGCATGGACGCCGAGCACGAGCAGCAGCAGCAGCACCGAGACGAAAACGACCATCCTGCATCCAGTGCATCGAGGTTGTGCCATGTAGAAAAAAGAGTTGTTGCTTTGAAGAGAACTCAGTCAGAGTGGCGTACTTAATTTTTGAAACGGACATCCGTTCATTTTCAAACATCCCACGCGACGCGATGATCACGCACCAAAAGCAGACCCTCGCCGACAGCGCAACTCACCTCGCGGACTCGCCGGATCTCGCGGAATCGCCTCGAAAGGACGAGAGAAGTCCAAATGAGGCGAACACAGCCGTGGCCAATTTGCAGCGCCGAATGCAATCCATCCTCCGCGAGATCACTTGCACCGAAGAAACGTACCTTGCCGGACTGCAAGACCTCATGTCCTTATACTATGAGCCTCTTGGAATCGCTGCGGATCAATCCGCACCCAACTCAGTGTCGGATCCTGATTTTTGTACCAGCACCATTGGAAACCTGAACGAGTTGATCAGCATTTCCAACTGCCTCATTAAAGCACTGGGCGCTAGTGACGGTCTGCCAGAGCATATGTTCATCGATTCTGACGATTGGACTCGTCTGTTTGACGCCTGGATCACTCTGCTGCCGAGAATGGAGGCTGCCTTCGCCGATTTCTCTCGTCGCTTCCACGTGGTAACATGCCTGGCCAGCAAGCTCATGTCGTCGCATTCGGCATTTGCCGCGATTGTGAATAAGGTGGGTACTCCAGTTACAGCACAATGAATTTGCATCTCAACACACAAAGCATAAATCAAATAGGCGGCCAATGGTTCTGTGACTCGGACGCTCCATGCATTGATTATCTTGCCGATTCAGCGGCTTCCGCGGTACGTGCTGCTCCTGCAAGCACTTGCATCAACTGTTTCCAAGTTAGAAACGCCGTTTATGGCGTCTGGATCGTTCCATGTTGTCCTGGAAGGAGTCCTGGCAGCCACCAGCGCAATGAACAATGCGACTGCGGCAGCAGGAGGAAATAGTGCGGCCTCTGCAGCCACGTTACTGGGACTGCAACGTCGGTTGATTGGGAATCGCCAGTCCCTTGTCAACCCGGGCCGCATTTTGCATCGAGCCGGACTGCTCACCAAGGCCTCACGGCAACGAAATGACGCGCGCGCAGTGGCAATTTGCTCGGACGTCCTCATTGTTGGCAGCCCGTTGGGTTGGGGAGCCGGCCATCCATTAACAAACCACGCCTCTTCAGAGGACCCGTGGACAGGACCTGTGTTGTTGCACCACTGGCTCCCACTGAGTTTGATTGTGGACGTCACACCGTGCCAATCTGTTCCAAACGGGCTCAGCGTGCGCACCAAGGTGAAAAGCTTTGTCTTGATTCCGGGTACCTTCAATTTTTTTAGTTGGCTGGCCCCAAAACTGATGCATGATTTTTGTAGATTCCCGAAAAGAGCAGCAAGCATGGCTTTCCGCTTTTGCAACAGCCATTTCAGAGTACAAGGTGCCGCCAGTTAATGCTCTCCACCTGCAGCCGCCGTTGCATCCGAATCGAACTCGCGCTCCGACATTACGAGTCCCAGCCGCTCCGTTTTGGGAGCCGGCAGAGAGTGCACAGTCGGCCTGTCCGTTTTGCGAGCAGAAATGGCACTCTCTCCTCCGACGCCGTCACCACTGCCGAGCATGCGGTGCTGTCGCTTGCGGGGATTGCTGCGGAGGTGCTCGTGCGACGGAATTATCCATCACCGCGGCTACAGACTCAACTGTGGCACGAGTGTGTCCTCCTTGCTTCACAAAGGCCGTGACCCAAAAGTGCTTGAACGAGCCACCGCAAGGAGATGACAGGACCTTTGCAGCAAGCTCGTGCACGGTCGGATGGACTGCATGGTCAGAAAACGAGTCGGCCGACCGGATCCCGTGGGATATCTAGATATAGACGCGAAATGTAAATAAAACTTGATTCATTGGGCAATAATTTAGTGGGCCGCGCCTGCAGCACGGGCGTGCTCGTGGGCGAGCCTCTTTGTCTCCTTGGCGAGTTCGTCCTCCAGAATCTTGCCAAACTCGACCTCGGTCGCAGCCAAGAGTTCGGGGACAAGGAGGTCAGAGATCGGGGGCGCCAAACTTCCAACGGCCTTTGCTCCGCTGAGTGGCCGCTTCTGGTTGCCACCTTGCTGCGCCTTGAGCCTCTTTTCGCGCGCTGCGGCCTCCAGCGTCTTTTCACGCTTGAGCTCGCGCTCAAACATTTGGCTCACTGCCGCCTTTTCACCAGACTGAATGTGGGCAAGGGCGTCCGATACCTCCAGCAGCGTTGTTGCACCGTCGCGCGAGGCAACAGCAATCATGCGGCCATGTTCTTGAACTCGAAGCGCGGCAATAGGCGACGCGGTGACCGGAATGGTGAGGGTCGGCGACGTTTGCTTGAAGAGAATGTCCCAAACGTCCACGTTGCCGTCAGCGCGGCCCGTGAAGAATACTGCCGGGCGTGTTGGAGACCAGCACCCGTCCGTCAAGAACGATGACGAATGGTACTTTGTTTGGAAGATGGATGAGCGCACATCCTCGGACCACAACTTGGCGGACCAGTCGCCGATCGTCAAAAAGTTCTTGGTAAAGAACGGGTTGCGCTGCAGTCGAGAATGAATATGAGAAAGATAGTTCACGAATGAAGAAAAAGAACATGAGTTGCGCACCTGGAGCGCCTTGATTGGTCCGAGATGGCTGGCAAATGAATGCGAGATGCGATCCGCAGGAGTTTTGGCCTTTTTGTTGCACATGGTCACCAGTCCAGCTTCTGTTCCAACCATGAATTTTGTCGGCTAAGGAGAACGAAGACCTATGTGAGCTAAACAACGTAAACAATAAATCCAAAAAAAAAAAAAAATTTACCATCGTAGGCTCAAAATCAAGAACAGTGCCGCCAACAATACGGCCATTCTTTTCCGCGTCAAGAACCATGGACTCGGTCGGCTCAGAGAGCTTTCGAATGTCCCACCACATGACTTGCCCATCGGGGGAGGTTGAGAAAAACTCGGATCCAGTCTTTGATTGCACCCACGCAACCGAGTAGACAGGGTCGCGGTGTGCATTGTCGATGGTGCAAGAATCGACGGGAAGCGAGCCCTTGCGAGTGTCCCAGAATGCCACAACGCCGTTGTAGGTCCCACCAACAAGGATATGTGGATCCTTTGGGTTGTACTTGAGGCAAACAAGTGGCGACGCCGGCAGAATCGTTTGATCGGGAACGTTCGGGTTTTCGATATCCCAAATGTACGACTCGTAGGTCATTCCCATTGGGGTGCGCTGGAAATCGAGCATGGAGTAGGCCACCGCCACTTTGTTTCCATCTTCGGGGTACCACGAGACGTACGAGGCCGATCGCTTGACGGAATTCGGATCCCTTTTTTAAAACAATTTTTTTCAGTTGTTCTATATTTTTCATAATATGCATCGCCATACCGATAGACGTTTAATGTCTTTGCCGATGGAGGATCGATCGCAAGTTGCTCCTCTTTGCCCGAGGTGAAATACTCGCCGTAAATGTCGATGGCGTTGTTTTGCTTGATGCAGTGTTCCATTGACTGCATTTCATTATTATGGTGAGGATCTCTGCGCAATGCACGGCCAAAAGAAAAAAAAGGGAGTGGGTACCTCGGCAAGCGACTTGACGGAGCGCATATACTCTTCGTCCTTCTCCACCTTCCTTCGGTACCGCAATGTGTGTTCCACGTCGAGCGGATCCACGTCTTTTGGCCAGCCGCCCTCGAGATGCTGCACGCCAACGTTCGCCATCGTGATCGATTCGGTGTTGACCTCATGCTCGGACATGTCATTGGTGGCCATCAGCTCGACCGTAATCGGGTTGCGCTCAACATAGTTAGCTTCGCCATAGCTCGGGTCGGACGGAATGTGGACGGCGAGATCGGGCGCGCGATCCGCGAGAAGAGGCTGGCGACCAAACTCGCGGCGCTTCTTTTGGTAAACATAGACGATTTCCATTGCGCGGTCAAGTGGTTTCGGTAAAAGAGCAGGCGATCTGGGACCGACGCAAACCACACTTTTAGTTTTCGGTGGATCTTTCGGTGCGCGGGTGCCTGCTTCAGAATCGGGCTGGCAAGTCGGCCTGGTTATTCAATAAATTTTGCACTTAATGAAGTAAATGGGAAGAGATGCAAGTTTACAAAAGCAAAACTTCACATTTGGGAAACGCCGTTTCGAAATGAAAAAACCAAAAAATCAAGCCTGAATGTGGGTCGACTCGGTAAAGGTCTTGCCCTTGAAGCGCTCGAGGCCCTCTCCCGCAAACGAGACAAGAGGCGAGATCTCCACCTCGACGCCCTCGGCAACGGTCGCTCCCGCCGCCGTGAGGTAGCGGCGGTGCAGATCCAAAATGTCCCGGCGCGACGTGGCCGGCGAGTCGACGCCGTCCTTGTTCTTGAGCGGCGAGAATTCGTCGCTGCGCTCGCCCTCAAAGACCGAGAAGCGCTCGCAGAAGGGGAACACGTCAAAGATGAACAGCTCCATCTTCACGCCGTTCGGGGTCGAAGGAGCCACGGCAGCACCCGAGGCCACATCCACGTGCGCAATCTTCTTGTGTGCCACGTGGTACTCGAGGTTGTGCTCAAACTCCTTGACGCGCTCGAGGAAGGCGCGCGTGTAAAAGTGGTTCGCAATGTTGGCGGCCGAGAGCTTGAGCGAGCCATCGGCGTTCTTGGCAGCCGACACCGACTCGGGGATCTCCGAGTACTCGACGACGCCGTACTTGCCGTTGCGCACGCACACGACGCCAACGGGCTCCACCGGATCGGTCTTGCGCACAGTCTTGGCGCCCACCTCGGAGCCGTTCTCGATGTTGTAGCCGAGGAACACGGGGTCGGCAACCTTGACGAGGCAGTTGTCGACGCAGTACGCGTGAATGTACTCGACACCGTGGGACTTCATGTGCGACAGGATGCCGGCAGTCTCGAGCGCCGCGTAGACTCCGCCGTTGCCATCGGGCGCGACGGCGAGGCGATCCTTGGACTCGAGGAAGATCTTGCCCTCCTTGGTGAGAGCGGGGAGGGTACCTTAAAATAGATGAATAAAGTGAGCTGATCTGCACCGCAGCGGACTTTTTATGAATTCCGACTGCGTACCCTGCTCGAAAAAGTGCACGTCCTCCTTGGCGAGGCCAAAGAAGTTGTGCTTCTCAAAATAACCAACCGTGTCCTTGCGGGTCGGCCCCGAAACCATGACGTACCACGGAAGCTTGCCGCCGGCCACGGTCTGCAGGCGTAGGAGACGCTCGGCCTGCACCTGGAAGAGCGACTTCTTGGACGGGAGCCCGATATCAAAGCAGCCCTTGGGGTCCTTGGAGCCGAGACGGGTGCCCTGGCCACCAGCCATGAGCAGGACGGCGACCTTGCCCTGCTTGATGGCGTCGAGGCCGACCTGGCGCAGGTGGGCGATCTTGTCCGCGGGGGCACGGTTGGCGGCCAAAAAGACGCTCGCGGGCAGTGGATCGATCGTGGTCGACGAGGTGTCGATGGCCGACGCCTTCATGGCGGTGGCGTGGATGCGGTTGACGCGGTGGGGGTCAATGGCCGCCAGCTGAGCAGTGTACGCGGCACGCTGATCGGCCGACAGCTCGTCCCAGAAAGCAAAAACGTGGCCCTGGCCGGCGGCCTCGTACGTGGCGCGGAGCTGAGTAACGTCAGACATTATTTTGTTGTATTTTTGTGGGGTCGGGCACGGCGATCTTGGAAAGAGAAAGAGAAAAAAAAAAAAACGTGGACGGCGACCAAGGCAAGTTCGCTCAGCCCCCCCGTCCACGTGTACGACGCGCCGTTCGCTGCTGTGCCTGCCGCTGCTGCGTGCAGTGATCGCAGAACCAGCTGCCCTCGGGTGCAACCTCGAGCCCAACGCAAGTGAGGTGGAACCAGCTTGTCGGGCACTTGCCATACATAAGAGGTCAGGATCGCCGAATAGAAGAAAAAAAAAAAGGAGATGTCCGCACCTGCTCGTTGTCGCAGTTGATCATGCTCTCGCACTCGACGGGCGGGTCACAGATACAGTAGTGCTCGTCGTCCTCGCCACGGTCTTCACCGTCTTCAACCACACCTATTGCCATCGGATCGACAACGTCGGCAGCAAGCGATGCAGAAACGACCGAAGGATCAGCGTCCACTACCGCTGGGACATCTGCTGCTGCTACAGGAGGGGCAAGAACGAGGTCCTGTCCTTCACTGCCGATCGGCGCCCCACCATTGGCAACTGGGTAATCCACATCCATCGCATCAGCAGCGGGATCGTCAGCAATAGCAGGGCTTGCCGTGCCCGTCCTTGCAAGCGAGGTTGAGGCCGCCGCACTCCGTTTGCGGGCAGGCATGGCCGAAGCCGTGGCCACTGCCGCCGCAGAAGCCGCCCCCGATGCCGTCACGGCTGATGGCGCAGCGGTGGTCGCAACCATTGCGGCGCCAGAGGGAGATGCCGAGACCGAAGTGACAGACTCGGCAGTGGCGCGACGCGACGAACCGCCGCTGCGTTGGCGGTCAGGGCGCGAGGTCTGGGTGGTACCGCCACCACCGTTACCAGAACCACCGTAGCCACTGTGCCCTCGCGAAGACGCCGGCGGCGGTACCGGAGAGGCAGCATTCTTTGCAGCGGCCGCCGTCAATGCAGCAACCGCCATACTTGGCGCAGGCGAGCCCGAGTGGCGAGCAGCCGCACCGCGTGCCGAAGACGACGATCCGTCATCGCGACGCGCGCGCTCTGTTATTCAATCGCGATGAGGGACGGCTCTTTTGAAAAAAAAAAAAAAAATTTGTTAAGAACGCACTGGCAGCAGGCATAGGCGACGGAGACGGCTTCTTGGCCCGCGGATCAGCAGACTCGGCGACGCGATCCGTGGCCTGGCGGGAATGATGGTAGTGGTGGTGGTGATGATGGTGGTGGTGACTGCTGCTCTGCGGCTTCTTCTTCATCTTGGACTCTTCCTGGGCCAGGGCCATGCAGAACGCGCAGTAGTTTGCGTTTGCGCGGGCAATGTGGTGGTTGACGGTCTCCTTTGCGGCCATGGCCGTGAGCGCGCGCTCATTGTCCGTGTCCTTGCACTGGGCGATGCGGGCCTTGATGGCAAGAAGCAAGGACGCGCGCTCCTCCTGCGGCATGCAGTGCGCCGACTGCAGGAACGTGGCCAGGTCCGCGCGGAGCAGGCGGTGATCGTGGTAGACCTGCGAGTCAAGCGTGCGCAGCCGCGACAAGAACTGCTGGAGGTTTGCGGGCAGTGCCTCGACCGCTATTACATGTTTTTTTATGAGCCATGGCCGAGTGTGATTGAGTCCGAGGATCCCCAGCGGACGTACCGTCGCAGTAGTCTTCCAGGTAAATCATTGGTTTTTTTTTTTTTTTAACGAATGGACGGGCACCGAAGAGCGCTTTCTCTTTTCGTCAGGTCGCCAACGACTTCGAATTTCCTTCTCGTCTAATCTTGCCCGTGCCAAACGCACAGAAATACTCAAACGCCTCCTCCAACCCCTCGCATTCTCATTGAACCACCCAAGCGCCTGCCGGATCGATCGCATGAACGCGTCGCCCTCCGCCTCCTCATCGGCGGCACCCGCAGCCCAGCCGTACTCGCTGCCCAAGGTTCTGCATTTTCTGCAGTCGGAATGGCGCAAGTTTGATCTCGAGCGCAATGCCTGGGAGCTGGAAAAGGCCGAGCTTCATGTGCGTGTGGTGGTTGTCCTTTGCCGCCGGCGCCCGCCTTCCCCTTTTTTTTTGTGTAACACTTTTTGCTCTGACTGCAGGGCAAAGTCGCCGTCCTCGATGGAGAACGCCGCGCGCTCGAAAGCATCAAGACGGATCTCCTCAAGCGCATTCGCTTGCTCGAGTTTGCTCTCCGTCAGGAACGGTACGCGACCATCCTTCCAAATCAACACGAGCAACAAACCTGAACGATAAATGATTTCTTTCTCAGAGCAAAGGCGGGAGGAACTCAACCCCTTGGGACGACCGGCGCACCTCGCGGAGCGTCTCCTATCCCCGGCGTGGCTCTGGATGGCGACGACGTGTCTGTCATTGGCAGCACTCTGTCCAGCGCCTCCTTTGGCCCCAAAGTAGCCATGTCCACCAAGATCCGCCATGATACGAGCCGAAGCCGGGATGTGCTCAAGGCGTACGTTGGATTTTCCCTTTTTTTAACCACCAGCAACAGTCATACCAATTGACCAATATACGGATGCAGGTACCTGAAAGAAGCGTCGACGCTTTCGACTTCCGCGCTGGGCCGTCCTGTTGTGCGTCCCGCTCTTGGCGTTGACTTGTTTGATGTTCCGGATCATACTTCCTACTCGCAATCGTCGACCGAGCTCCTGAGCGGCGTGAATGGTGCGACCAATGGAGGAGTGGCATCTGGAGGAGGAAGCGCTGGTGGAGGTGACAATGCAGCTCAAAGGGGCAATGTGACGGCGTCGCAGGATGGCCAAGACCTCGCAGGCATTCAACCCACCTTGTCGCCGAGCAACTCTCAGGAATCCTTGCGTGATATCGTAAATGGAGGCAGCAACGGGTCCGAGCGCAAGATTTTGTCCAGGAGGCGAAAGGATTGTACGCTCCCCCTAAACTTTTTTCGTTACTCAAAGAGTTATCTATTCTCACTTGAATCGATCTTTTCGATAGCCCTGACCCGCAATGGAGCAGCGACAGCTCCTGCCGGCGCACCCAGTGTGACGCAAGAGAGTCAGTTGGGAGGTCCCGTGAGCGAAGATGATTCGAGTGCACGGGCTGCCGCCGCTGCCTCCTCTTGGAAACTCAAGTACACGCTTCGCCACCACGTGGATGCAATCCGGATGGTGGATGTTCACCCAACCGAAAATGTCATGGTGTCGGGGTCGGAGGATATGACCGTCAAGCTTTGGTCTCTGTCTGCTCGGAAAAAGTGCGTTTTTTTTTTCTTCGCCTCTACCAGATTGTCGCCTCCTCACGTGTCATTTTCTCGGCATGACGTTCATGTAGGGACTTGGAACCCTACCTCACGCTGCGTGCCCACACCAGCCCGGTGCTGGCGGTCGCGTTTGATGCCCAAAACGAGTTTGTGTTTTCCGGAGCGGCCGACTCGAGTCTCTTTGTGTGGAAATTGACATCGGATCGGACTCCATACAGCACATATGGTATGATGTACATTTTGCACTCTCGGCCAGTTGATATTGACTCCCACCCGCTTGGTGATAGACAAGCGAATCCAGTTGACCCAGTTCACGGGGCATACCGATGCAGTTTGGGACCTAAAGTCGCACCCGACAAACCCGCTCCTCGCGTCCTGCTCGGCCGACCAAACCGTCAAGCTGTGGGACACGCAGCTTTCGGCGACGCCAATCCTTCACTCTATGCATTTCGACAGTACCCCAACCTCCCTTGCGTTCATTCCCGGCGATCAAAAGAAAATGGCCGTGTCCACCCGTGATGGTGCCATCCACCTCGTGGATCTCTTGACGGGGACCATCATTTCGCGACTGGACACGGGCACGGGCGCGCAAGCCAACCGAGTCGCAGCGCACCCGACCATGTCGTTACTGGTGAGTGTGCACGAGGATCACTCGGCACGGTACACTGACTGGAGCTCGGGGACGCTAGTGCACGAAATGCGCAACGCGCACATGTCGAGCGTGGCCGCCGTCGACTTCAACCCGAGCGGGCTCTCCGTCGTCACGGCCGGGCACGATTGCTCCACGAGGGTGTGGGATGTCGGCACGCGGTCGTGCGTGTACGAGGTGTCGGGCCATCGCCGTCGGCGCGACGAGGGCATTTGGTGTGTTCGGTTTGCGGCGCTCCATTCCGCTTCCAATTCAAGCAGCAGCGCGGGGGGGCAGTCCTCACAAGGATCTGTCATGGTGACCGCCGGTGCCGACTCGTTGGCCAAGTTCTACGCTTCAACGTGAAGTATCATAAAAAAAAGTCGTTTATATAATTCTCTGAGCACTGTCGTCCGGCGATTAGATGAGTTTCTTGGCGTGGAAGAACCGCTTCAGGTACATGACCTGCCAGCCAGCAAGGGCCAAGATAGTCCCAATCGAAAGCAAGCTGAAATAGAGGATGCGCTCGTTGGTGGACTCTGTGTTATGCAGTCAGTTTCCAGCTTGGCCCCAGTTGATCAAGTCAGTGCACAACATACCGTTGGTCGAGCGCATGCGCCGCTCGCGCGCCTTCAAAAACTCCATCTCGTCCACCAGCTGAACGATGATTGCTTTATAGACCAAGCAAAAAAAAAAAAAACGGACGTCATCCAAGACTTTTTCCAGTCGCTGCAGCTCCAACTCGGCCGGCTTCAAGTGCTCGCTTCTGGCCGCCTCCAGCAGCGCCTTGTCGTCCAGGGCGTCTGCGCCCGTGTCCAGCGTCACGGAAATGGTGCGCTGGAGCGTTGGCGACGGCTGGAAGCCCTCCTCGAGCGTGTTGGTAAAGCAAATGGTGAGCTCGGCGTGGTCCAGCGTCGTGAGCACAAAGTTGGCCACTCCGTCGGCGCCGGCGCGGACGTAATACTGGTTGGCGTGCGGGCCAACATCAAACACATTCACGTCCACGATTTGGTGCGAGCCGCTGGCCGGGCCTACATCAAACGACCCGCGGACATGCACGTTGCGGCCAACGTAGGACGAGAGGCAGCGGTGGTTCTTGTCCTGCGAGCCCTTGGGCAGCGCCGGCAGCTCGAACTTGATGGCGGCCGCCGACGCGATCAGGATCGACACCAGCGCCGCGAGAAATGCCATGTGAGCCACAGGTGTTTGGCGTCGCAGCATGGTTGGTGGTGGAAATAGTGTATTTTTTAATTAAGAAGGACGGACAACATGGCTGCTCAATGAACGCACGTGAACCCCCGTTTCAATAGGGAGCTTAACTGAGCCTGTGACTCAGGGGAAAAAACAAAGAGGGGGGATCTTGGACAAGTTTTGACGGCATTCTGAATCGAGTGGAAAGATTCCGACATCCCAGGTCGCTTGGGTCACCCTTTCACGTCATTTGCGAGCAGCTTGACTGACACCGCCTTGTATTTTTTTGATAGGTCAAAAGTAAGCTCCAGACCGAGTGCAGATCAAGGCAAGGTCAAGCACGAATCCAGGATCAAAGTATCAAACGGGTCGGATCGGGAGCGGTCGGCGGGGTCGGGATGAGTGGAAATAGCTGGAATGTAAGAAATCTATTGGAAATATTGGATCCGAGCGCTGGAGCTGAAGAGCTCGGATATCGGAATGGCAGTGGAAGCCCAAGCTGGATATCCTATTACTGGATCAAAAAAGAAATGCTAATGTAAGAGCGAACAGAAATATCGGCGAGAAAACCGGACTGGCTTGACATTGGAACGAGAATGGGCATTGGAATTCATATGGAAGGATAGGGACACGAAAATTCCATGCAAAGTAAATCGTTGTCCGATTTCCATGGCAGGCCAACTTGGAATTCCATCTCCTATACCGGTTTTAGGGCGCAGCCGTGGAGGCACGCCGATTAACAGCGGACTTGCAGATTCATCTCTACCGCGTAATGGTCGCTCAGCTGGCTCCACTCGCATCCCTCAACGGCGAAGGAGTGGATCGTCAGCGCCGGCTTGCCCGTGGCCGGATCCGTGGCTGGCGACACCGTTTCGTCCCGCGCCGACGGCATCCACAATGCAAAATCCGTGCTATGGCACACCCCGTGGTCGGCCTTGTCGGTCAAAATGGTCTCGAACGGCCGCACGGGCACTCCAGTACTGTCGCGCTCCACATCGCCGTACGTCACGGGGTGGTAGCCGTACCCCTCCAACGCGAGATCCACCACGGGAAGCACAAAGGGGACCGTGCCAACCGGAAGAACTTCCTCCACCGATCGGCGGTTGGAGATTCCCGACAGGTCGCCTCGCAGGATCTTCATCATCTGCGCATACTCTTGCGTGGACGAGTACTGGCCCACGCGCGGGCGGGCATTGAGGTTGAAATCGCCGACAATCAGGAACGCATCGCCCGTCCGCTGGAACTTGGCGTCCACGAGCGTCTTGATCTGCGCAATCTGGGTTTGGCGAACGAGCACCTCGGGCGAGTTCATGGACAGGTCGTGGCTGGCGGATTTCTGGAGGTTGGTGTTGACGCAGCTGATGAAGCGGTTTTCGCCGAGCTTGATGCGGGCGTACAGCGCGCCCTTGGCGACAAAGCGGCAGTTGTATGCATTTCGCTTGAAGGTGATGCGGTCATGGTCGACGATCTCGAAACGCGACAGGGTCACAAGGCCGCCGTCCGTGCACCCGTTGAGGAGGCCTTTGGACGGGGAAACCAGCTGGTACACAAACCCTTGCTGCCGAGCACACTGCTGGAGTTTCTGGAGCCGCATCGACCCGTATGCGTACATTTCCTGCAGGCAAACCACGTCAAAGTGCGGGAGAATGTGGGAAATAAAGTAGTCGAGCCGCGCGTTCTTGTAGTCCGAGTGCTGCAAGTTCTTCATACCGGGCGTCCTCATAAAGATGCTGTAGGTCAGGAAGCGGACTTGGCGTGTTTGGGTGTGGCTCATGGGGGCGTACGGAACTGGGCCAGGAGCAAGCCCCGGTACGGCTTGAGGATACGAATGGTAGCCTTGCGTCGCCGTTGGTCCCTCCGCGCCAGTTGCTCCATAAGGGCTGTAGTACGGCTGGACCACAGAGCGAGGGCCGGCTGCCATGGCCGCAACGTCCATTGCGTTTCCCTTTCCACCGTGGACGTCTGGATGCGATGCCACAAGACCAGAGTCGTCCACGTCGCGGTGCTCGGTTTTGGGACGCAGTGGGTTCATGGTGGGCTCAACTGAGGCGTTGGAATCGCCAGTGCTTGTTGTGGCAACCGACCGAAGCGCAGGATTGGCGCGAGGAATCGTGGAAGAGGCGGAAGGCGATATGGCAGCTGCCGCCGCCGCGGCAATTGCGACTGCTGCCGTAGCGGCCGTGGTGTTTGCGGCCGCCAGCTTGTCCTGTGTGCATTTTTGTTGCTCTTGTCAGCAAGTGGGGCCTCCTCGAAAACAAGTTTAAAAAAAGCACGCGAACCGAACTCCGGCGCTGTGCGTAGCTGCGGAGGTTTTGATTGATGGCCGGCGCCAGGTTGGGTTCGAGGGGTTGTCTCCGGGAAAGCGACGACGACTGCGACCCCAATGAACCGCCGATCTCAGCCACAGCAATCTGGCCCGAAGTTCCACGAGCAAGGGCGAGCTGATCGGCGCAGTGGTTGGTCACGAACGGATGCGCGAGGGCCTCAAGAGCAGTCATGCGCATCTTAGAGTCCACAACAAGGAGCCGAGCAACAAAGTTCTTGGCCTCGAACGATATGTTGTCCCAGTACGGGGAATCAAACTCGTAGTTGCCTTGCATGATTTGCTGGAAGAGCGCGTGATTGTTTTCCTCGTAGAACGGCGGGTACCCGCAGAGGAGGATGTACGTGATGACGCCAATCGACCACATGTCGACCTGCTTCGAGTACACCTCGCGGCGAAGAACCTCGGGAGCAACGTAACCAGGTGTACCACATGCCGTTTTCATGACTTGCTCCTCAGAGATGATCTTTGAGAGGCCAAAATCCGAGATCATGATCCGCGAATTGGGCGAGTTGTCGTAAAACAGCAAGTTCTCAGGCTTTTGACGAAAATATGGTCAGTATTCCGACGTTCAAGAACTGAAATAAAAGAGGAGGAAGAGGGAAAGACCTAGCCTCCACAACGGACCTTGAGATCTCGATGGCAAATGTTGAGCGAGTGAAGGTACTGCACTCCAAGCATGATCTCGCAGACGAGCTTTGCGGCATCGGTTTCGGTGTAAAACCCGCGTGCGACAATGCGATCAAACAACTCACCACCCGTCACAACCTCCATGATCAAGAAGATTTTTTGCGGACTCTCGTAGAGTTCAAAGAGGCGAATAATATTGCGGTGCTTGACGCGCTTGAGGATCTCGACCTCGGATTGGATCATCGTTTCCTTGCCGCGGCACTTTGATTTGTCGATGACTTTGACGGCGAACTGCACTCCTGTTGCCCGCTCTGTCGCTCTGCGCACCTCGGAGAAGGCTCCGCTACATAACATATTATAAAGATCGGATCGTGCGTGAGCAAAAATGGAGCAAATGTGCATGGAATCCCGGATCGGATGGAATGGAGAACGGAAATCACACGTACGTTCCAATGATGTCGCCGACATCGTATTTTACATTGAGATCGTCGAGTGTGAGCAAGTGTCCGAGATTCAAGACATTTGGCATGGGGGAGGGAGCTGGACCCGCTGAGGGTGTTGAAGGTTGCCCGAGAGGCATGTTTGCAATTAATTATGTAGAAACTATTTTCTTTTGGAAGGCAAAAAAATATTGAAAAAAAGCGGCATGCATTTAATTATGCTTTAATAAATAAGGGATGTATGATCCCTGATAATTGCATCACCGAATACGCTACTACGCCAGTGCAGAAGACTCATTCCCCCGGACTCCCCCTTCAGCCGCGACAGAGCGCGCTGGCGATTCGGCACGTGTGCCCTTGGCCTTGGAAATGCGCCAAAGTCGCGCTCGCTGGTCTCCACTCCCGCTGACCAAAATCAGCTCACCTTCATCCTTTTCGCCCTCCATCAACGGGAAGGCACCGAGAGCAACTGAAATACCTGTTGGTATGAGCGAGTTAGTTGTCAAGCGAAATGAAGCCAGAAAAAAAGATTGTGTAAACATACAACTGTTGCCTGTTGGCAGGAAAAATTAGGCAGGCATATATACATGTTATGGGTGAGAAGTTTTCCAGGACACATTGATGGTATAAATATACGTACGATGACCCTGAAGCACCATCAATGGCTCCGACGTGGACAAATCCCAAAGGTAGACGCCGCGATCCTTGGATCCGCTGACAACGTATCGACCAGAGGGGTCATATGCGAGGGAAAGGACAAAGTCGCGGTGACCACGCAGCATCCGCGTCAGCGAGGCACTGACGATCGGGGCCTGTGCGGCGAGGGCAATGCGAGCAGAGGTTTCCGTTTCGCGCGCAATGGCTGCCAGAGGCCGGTAATCGGGAATGTCCCAAACGGCAATGCAGCAGTCCAGGCTGCCAGAAACGAGTTGGCGACCATCCTTTGGCCGGAACGCCAGCGAGTACACCGAGTCTTGGTGGGATTGGAGGCGGTCAAGTAGCGTGCCAGTCGCAAGGTCGAAAACGCGCACATACTTGTCCAGGGAGCCGGTGGCAACAAACTGGCCGCATGGACTGAAGGCAACAGAGGTGACCGAATAGTCCCGAGGCTCTGGCAGGTCAAAGGGAGTCGCGGGAACCTGAGTCCGATCAAACTTGTGGGCGGCCAGCATGACAATGCTCGGCTCGTCATCGTGTTGCAACACGTGGATGCACGTTTCCTTTTCGAGATCATAGATGCGCGCGGTGCAATCACCCGAGCCCGAGACAAGGAAGCGGCCGTCGGGAGAAAAGCCGAGCGAATAAATGTCGGCCCAGTGGCCCTCAAAACGGCGCTCGACACGCGGGCCGTCGCCAAGGAATGACCACACGCGGATAATGCGGTCCTCGGCGCCAGATGCCACCAAGCGCGAGTCGGGCGAGAAACACAGGCTCCGGATGTAAAGGTCCGACGCCCCAGTCGGAGCAACGCCACCAATGGCAGGGGCGTCATTGGGCTGCAAGCGGACAACCGTGTCACCATTCAGAGAGGCGACCCGCTGGCCCGTCTTGGAGTCCCATACAATTGCCATTTTGTTGGCACCGGTGGCCACGTAGCGGCCGTTCCCGGACAAGGCGACCGAACACACAACGCTGGCGTGACGGAGAGTGTGGATGACATCGACGTCAAATGCAGACGGGGCAGCAGACGAGGCGCTGGTCTTGTTGGTCTGGAGGAAAATGGCACCCCAGCCGTGGCCGCTCTTGCGTCCGGCAGGGACCAAGTTGGCAGCAGCGCCATCGGCGGGTCCCCAAGCAGTTTCCGCTGCCGGAAGAGAGGCCTTGGTGCTCGGGGCACTGCCAAGCTGTTTAGAGCCGGGAGAGTCGGTGGGTTGGATCGGGGCGATCGCAGCGGCCGCCTCTTCGCCGGCCCGAGAGCCAGCGTTACCCGCCGCCTGGTGTGGGTGCGGTGGTACGGACTGCTGCGGCTTTGGTGGCAGAATGGCGGAGGAGGCAGAGGCAAGGTGCTCGGGTGCCGATTGTAGAGCAGCGGCAGCTTGGGGCAAAGCCGCGTCGGCAACAGCGATCGGCGCAGAAGGAGCAGACTGGCCACTAGCGGATTGAGTGGGAGGAGCAGGCGACGCTCGGGGAGCACCCGCGCTAGGTGTGGCCGCGGGTGGCAAGGACGACCGCGGCATGGGCGACGCGCGAGCCACGTCCGAGACGGAGGCCTTGCGCCCGGGGGCAAGCGAGTCGGCAGCAAGTGTGGGCAGGGGGAAGGTGCCGGAAGGAGACGCTGCCGCGGCAGCAGTAGTGGCAGCCAAGGGGTGAGGAGGCTGTTGTTGCTGCAGCTGCAGTTGCTGCTGATGGTGCAGGTGGTGGGGCTGCTGTAGAGGCTGAGGTTGGGTGTGGCCAAGGTGGTGGCCAGTGGCGGCGGGGGCAGAGGTCAGCGGCCCCGGGCCAGACGAGGAGGCGGCCAGAGGTGCACTGGAGGTGGGGACGGCCGGAGCAGGACCAGAAGCGTCCGGCAGCGACGGCATGCCCAGCTGCTGCTGCAGGGCTGACACCTGTGCTTGAGAGCGCTGGATCTCGAGCTGCAGTGCACGGATATCGTCGTGGTACTGCTGCTTGGCCCGGGCGTGAGCAAACTCGAGGTCCTTGAGCTGGCGCTGGATAAAAGTCATGTCCTGCAGTTGGACATTGACTTTACAGGTGCATTGTGGAGAAATGTCAGTTATGGAGTACGCGGAGGTACGGGCATAAATATAAATAACGCACAGCGGGCCTCCAACTCGTCACGCTGTGCCCGGATGGCCATGGAAGCATGATACTCGTGCACCAGGGCATCAAGATCGTGGCGTGCGGCGTCCAGATATTCGGCCAAGCGCGCGAACGAGGGGCCGTGTTGAGGCGGCGGTGGGGGCGGCGGGGGAAGCGACGGGGGAGCAGGGGCCGACAACTGGGGCATTGCCTGAGACGGAGGCAGTGGTGGCGCGGCACCGGCAGCAGCAGCAGCGGCGGCGGCGGCGGCGGACGAGCGCGAGGTCTGCATTCTTTTCTTTCTTTCTTCTCTTACGTGACTGCGACTTGTGAAAAAAGAAAAGAGGAAAAAATCACACTGGAGAGATGCCACCACCACCGGCAAATCCCCCAACCGCCATGCCCCCCACCACCATGGAAACAACAACAACAACAACAACAACAACAACAGCCCCACCCCTTGTCCCAGACGACGAGCTCGCCGCTGCCCGCGCCCTGGACCTCATGCGCCGCTCCCGCCCTTATGACTCGGCCTGCTCCTCGGTCACGGACCCGGTCCCGGACCCGTCCTCGGTCGACTTGATGATGATGGACGACACTGCTGCTATGGACATTCCTTCCTCGTCGTCCGCCGCCGCCGCCGCTCCCGCCGCTCCCCCCACTCCAACTTCGTCGCTCTTCTTTGACCGCATGTCGGCCTTGCCCCTGGTCGGGTCGGGCGTGCGCTCCATCTCCACCCTCTACGAATCCACCAAGCAGTCGTCGCGCGTGGTCAATGCCACCGCCTCCGCTATCGAATCGTACCTCCTCCCACCATATACTACTCCCCCGGATGGTGCGACTTTGCCCTCGGCCGCTGCTGCCGCCACGCCTCCGGCTGCACCCCAAGCACATCTTCCCCGGTTGCCCGAACTGGATGCAATGCCCCCTGCGCTCCTCGAGCCTCCTGCACACTCTGCGGCTTTCAGTGGTATGCTATTGACTATTGTATGCGACCTTACACCCCCAAACTAATATATTTATAAATAAAAAATAAGCTCCCCGCCAACGGTCACGGTGGCAGCAAGTCACGGCCGGTGCGGTTGCTGTCGCTGGGGCCGGTGCTGCCGTCATTTCGGAAGAGAGCCTCAAATCGCTTCGGTACTGCTTGGAATGGCTTCAGGTAGTGTTTTTTTTTCTTTTCTTTCCTTCCTTTATTTTATATGTGGAACTCACATGTATACGTTGAATCCGGCAACTTTTAGTACGCGACGCACCAACTGGAAGCCCACATTCAAAGCCTTCGTGACTTTATCGCGCACGCGCTGTCGTCAGGGCTCGCGAGCATCACGTACCCTACAGACACCGTCTTCCGTTACGGCCCGAGCATGCTGGCGGATATCAAGCGCGATATCGCTGAAACGCTTCGTCGGGTGGTGGACGTGGTTGGCCGCTACGCTGGCAACCTCTTGTCGGGCGAGGCACGCATCCGCGTTCGTGGCTTCATTTTGTCGCTGCCGAACCGCTGGGCGGCGTTGCAAGCCGCAACCGCCGCCGCACAGGGCTCGGAATCAAGCGAGGCCCAGCAGGTGATGGCCTTCGCGGCCGATGCGGGCGGGATTCTGTACTCGATCCAGGAAGTGTTTGGGTCGTCCATCAACACGGCACAGTGGGTCCGCGGAACGCTGAACCGCGTTCCAATCGTTGGGTCGTTTGTGTCACACCAGCCGTCGCTGGATTCACCCGTCCTTGCCATGCACCCGCCATCGTCGCCCGCTCTTGCCCATGGCATGGCCAGCATGTCGCTGACTCCGACTGCTGTGCCTCTCGGCGGCGGGCCTGCACCAGTGGTGGAAATGATTTCTGACCATGGAATGCTCCCTGGTTCCTTCCACACGCACCGCCACATGGAACCACCGACTCGAAAGCGCCGAAACGACCAACTTCACCAACAGCAGCAGCAGCAGCAACAGCACCACCTTCACCACCATCACCACCCTTTTCAACACCACCATCATGGAATCACTGGCGCCGCCGCGACAGCACCACTCGATGTGGCATCCGAGGCGGCCGAGCCCATGGACCAGAGCAGCGAAGGTGACGCATGCGAGCTGGAGGCAGCTCGGAAGCGCAAAAAGTGTGCTTGAAAATGTCTTCATTTTATTCGCAGTTGAAGGACGATGGATGGCAAGTTATTTTATTTTTTGGATAAAGATTTTTTTTTTTTTTGGACAAGAAAGGCGATCCAATTTTCGGCAAGGGAATCAAATGTAGTAGCGACATGTTATTGTGGTACCAAATAGTGACCCTCACGCGCACATTCCCAGCACTATGCAAATTGCTTGGCTCCATTCGGCTTGTACATCGGCAAAAAGTTTTGAACAAGGCGCCACAAACCCGTTTGAAGTCAAAATAACCTCAAAACGGCATACCCAAAATATAAACAAGTAAATATGGAAATATTTTTATACCACCGAGATGAACGATATTTTTCAAGTATATTTTGTTCTTGTACTATTGCCATCCTGGTCCAGCAAGGGGTGCTACCATGGGGCATGGCGCAATGGTTTGTCCCACTGTTTTGATCGTTTCTCTTTGCTTGACCATCAACTACTGACCCCACTGCGACTCTGTACTCAACAGCTGGACAGCGCCCTGACCACCATTGGCGCTCTGCCATTTGCCTATGACCCTGCCAATAGAATCCGACTGACGCGCTGATTCGCACCACGCGTCTTCTCTCTTGTCCACCTGTCTTGACTCGGGCCAGCAACATGGCATCCCAGAAACCAATCCGTGCTATTGCCCAACTCGCCAGCCGAACTTAAAAATGGAATACACGTGTTGAATCGTATTGCCATCGCTCCTGACAATATAATATAATATATTTAAAAAAACCGTTTACTCAATCATATCACAAATATCCTTGTCCTCGAGGAGGTTGAACGTGTGCTGTTCTGCAAAGTGGCTCAACACGTACTGGGGCACAACGACTGCCGGCGCTTTGCGCCGTTTCTTGGTGCTGTTGTGCTGGGCTCAGGGCTGTTCCTTTGCCAGCGGAACCTTGACGATGTGTGCTGCCGTCATGACAGAGCTGATCGGGATGACCTTGCACCGTGGCGTGATCGTATCGGCAAAAACGACCATTTGCTCAGCCAGCCCCTTGCCTTTGCGCGAAATAATCCGAATGAAAGCAAAAGTCACCACTTGTGCTGTCAGAACGGATGGCGTGGATGCATGCGTGGATGCATGCGTGCAAAAACCCAGCGCGGAGACGCTCGCGCCCGTTCTAGTCGACCTCGAGGTACAGTAGTCCGTCTGCCCGTGTTGCATCACCAGCGCAACCACCATTCTCGTACTGGGCGGCAATGTACTGGCTCACTTCCTCAAGCGAGAATCGCGAGCTGAGTCCCAATTGGATGCGCTTGTACAGAGCGACCTTTTCGAATGCCGAGCCAATGCTGTTGAGCAGCTTGGGGAGCAATGGGTCCAGGAAATCGGCGTTGGCAACAGCGACAGGGTTTTTGCCATTCACAAGCATTTGCATCGAGAATTCAAAGTAGTTATCGACAACTTGGGGGTGGGTCTGGTCGTGTAGCGACTGTGATCCAGGGCTCTGCAGACGAAGGACGAGAGGGAGAAGGCGATCGAACTATTGGAGTATGAATAGATGACTCGCGACAGAGTACCAGGCTGGGTGGTACTGGTCGCGAGGTCTCCTTCATATATTCGTACAACTTGTCACGTGGACAAGAATATGAAAGAACAATGTGCGATCCGGCGATCGTCACAGGGCCAAGTCAACAGCTTGCTGGATGACATCATGGTACTGGGTGGCAGAATTGAGGAAACAGATCAGGTGGCGATAGAATGTTGCTGCTGAGCCCATGCCAACCCAAGCTGCCATAATGGCATGCAGTTGAAAAAGCTCAGCCAGCTTGGGGGTTGCCTAGAAGAAAATAACGTCAAGATATTGAGAGAACTTGGAAAAAAAAGGTCCATACCAGGGTCAACACTGCCGCCACTGTGGCACATGCCCGTCTTGCACTAACGCAATTGCCCACCAAGTCACGCCAGCAGGCACGGCCAAGCGAGGAGGCAGTCACTGATAACAGGCAAAAATACTCATCTGCACTACATCAATCAAAAAAAAAGGAAAGATACATACTTTTACCACAGGGTAAAAGGATTCTGCCAACAGCGCCACGAAAAACCCATTGATGGATGAGCGATTGATGTTGAAGA